>AZIM01008032.1:0-16345 GCA_000516915.1 Ophiophagus hannah | reverse complement strand
TCTGTGTTTACTTTTCTGGTGCTGAATTTAAGCTGCAATACTCTGAACAGTTGTGCAAGCTGTGGAAACAGGACAGCAGTGAAGGGAGTATAGCCACAACAACATTCTTTCACCAGAGATCAAGGATGAGTTGGTGGCATCTGGAGGAGAGTGACTGGAATTTGGCGGCAGTTGAGACATAAGGTGGATTGGCTAATGTGACTGGGGAGTCAGTAAATGGGGCAGGGTGTAAGTTTTAGTGGGGGAAAACACAGGAGGGGGGAAACACAGGAATTCAGATTTGGGTTTTCTCCAGATGTGCCAACATGACTTCTCTAATAAATTCTTACTTTGATGGACTTTGTCTTGAAGTTTTGAATTGCATGGATAGTTTAATTGGAATGCTGACAGCGCCTTTCTTTGCTTTTACTTGGACAAAGGTTGGAGATGCATATAAGCAGGCGCCTCTTCTGTTTGGAGTGAGATGAGGAGTGGTGGGGAGGGGAGGGGTGAGTAACCGGGCATGGTGATCAGTGGTGGGATTCAGCCAGTTCATTGAACTGCAGAAAAAGTTAGCTACCAGTTCTAATGAACTGGTGTGAATCGGCTGAATCCCACCACTGTATGGAAGCTGCCACCTTGATTTTTGACACATGCATACAGTAGATACATAGTGTCACTCAATTTTGACACCATGATGGCTGATGTGTCTACTCTTGTAGATTTGTTCTCATAAGGTGAAAATGAGCTTTCTAAAAGTAGCCTAACATGGTCTGATGTTGCATTTTTCCTACACGACTATGCTAATAAGCCCTAAAATAAATTGGTTACATCTGAATTGTACTCAAGATCATTAAAGGCTGTCCTAAAACACTTAAAACACTGCTGATAGATATATTTTTTAGAAGTGCTCTGTATTTACCTTCTTATTTGGATACATTATTTTTTCAGTATGTTACACCCTCAGTGTGTCCACCCTCTTATTTCAGAGATAAGGCTATAACTTGAATTAATCCATCTTTGTCCACTATTTAATTATTATACATATTTGCATGGGTATATAATCAAGATTGTTGAGAGAAAAACATATGTAATGTTACTACTAAATATAGTATCTTCATATTATGATTGTTTACCTTTAATATGAGCAGGGAAGGAATAGAGTGGAATTGTCATCATACCCAGTTATTTCATTCCAACATCTGATGATGCATGGTAATATTGATTTTACATAGAGATAGATAAAATATGGGAAAGAGACTTGCTGCTGTTTACCAGTGAAATGTACAGATATATTTTTACAAAGTCTGCATTTATATGAGATATAAATAATCAAAATGTCAGGTGTTGAAAAGGTGAAAATTCTGAAAAAAATGCTTTATAGTCCTATATATCTTATCCAAGACAATGCCCATACTATGTATAGAATAGATAAGTACTATCAAAATAACAAAGAGGGCAGAAAAAAGTGTCAGGATCTATCATAGATCCTGCCTCCCATCTCTTTATCTTGGTGCACTTGACCTTCATTTTTCAATTAACACCTGGAAGAGAGGCTACTTAGACAAACTAGCTTTTTCTATTTAACTCTTGCAATTTGTGAGATAGCAAATTGTTTGGTCTAGCCTCAATCAGATCATTATTTTTTTCCTTTATCATAGCAAGACTTAGTGCCTGCTAGATACATAATCCTTTTTATATGCATCCTTCCTTTGCCGATGCTTAATTTAAGCAACATTTAGCATGGGAAGGGGGGGAGAGATTGCAGGTTTGTAAAAATCTGCCCAATAAAAGGAATCCTTTGAGAATCAAATTCTATTTGCCATTTTGGCACACCTTGAAGATTGAAGTTAGACATACACCCATTGAGGATATATTTGGGGACAACTTCTCAATAAATTTTCTTCAAAGTTTATTTCCATCCCAGTGAGTCTCTTGGTATTCCTGTTCTTTGATATCTGTCCTGCAAATACTAAACAAAACAGTGATGCACAAATTAGTGGCAACATTTGGTTTCATGGTTTTATTTTCCTATGTTATATATGTCAGCAAATTTATTCCATAATTTATTGTATTGTTTGCAAAACAAATGGACTAATCTGTAAAATTGATCTAATGGACATATGGCCATAAGGTAGTATTTAAGAAACAGTGGAGGAACAGGGCACACTGCTGTTGAACTTCCTATGGCTGTTTTTGGATAAAGAAACTGTTATGACAAATTGCATCATGGGCAAGTGTAACATACTTGTTAAGGTGTTGGATAGGAGACAGGGAAATACAAGTTCCAATTCACCCTCAGCTGCAGCTGAGTTTGAGCTGTTCATATTTTCTCAGCCAAGCCTACTTCACAAATTTACTTTTCTTGAGAAAAATAAAGCTTTGCTGCCTTTTACTCCTTAATAGAAGGCAAGATGGAAGTACATTCATTCAAACACATATAATAGCAATTCAATTCTTATCCTTTGTGACCTGACAAGGATAAAGGTTTGTTTTTCTTTCTTTTTAACATTGTGAATGGCTACTTCTACTAAGCCATTTTCATCACTTCTTCTATATTTAATGGTTATTTGAACATAATTTTTCCATACAATAAAAATAAATTTTTAATAAAAACATACAACCATATTAAAATTATAATTTAAAACTATTATCTGCAGCCCCTTCTGAATTCCTTGTGACCTACATCTGAAAAGAATGTGAAGGCTCAGCAACAACAAGGAGTCTCTGAGGTGATTCACAACCAGAGATGTTGGTCCTTAAGCATTTATTAATCTGATCTATGGGGTTTGAGCTGTGCATCAGTTGCAAATAAGTGCATCCTGTTGTCCTCCAAAATCAAAACAAATGAAAAACACATTACCAAAAGAACAATATTCAGGGTATTCCCCTGAACCCCAATATTTGGCTAGATGTGAGCATTTGAATTACCTATCACCAGCAAAGATCCACAACAAAAAAGCCAATTTAGTCTCTATATTGGACTGAAGGAATTTTTTCATGTTTATTTCCTTTTACATTTTAACAAATTTGAGACACACATACTCTCTCACATACACATATGCCCAAATATTCATTGGGTGATAATGCAGTACCCAGGCATGCAATATGATTCAAGGTTGCCTTGGTAACCAGTGGAAAAGGGTTTTGAAAAGTGTGCAAGGGCAGAACTAATGAAAATCAGCTTCCAGAGAGCTTCTTCTCCAGGTGGGTAAAAGAGACTCCCTGCTGGGTCTCTTGCCCTGCTTGCTTTGAAATAGCGAGCTGTAATTTTCAGAAAAATAAGCCAAGTCTACTTCCTCTCTTTCTCTCAAAAAAAGGCAGCTGCTGATTAAAAGTTCTGAGACGACACTTTGAAGCTTCTGATTTGCAAGTTCCTTTTTGAATCCAAATTAAACCACAAGATACATATTTTTTCCACAGCCCAAAACTACTATTATGGAAACATTTGTTGCTGCCGCTGCCAACTTTTTGTATATTTAATCTCCCTCATGTGCATCTGGGCCAGATGGCCATATAGGTACCAGAAAAGATAATCCTCCCTTTTGCCAAAGAAGTTAGGCACTCTCACCATCAATATGTAGATGCACATGGCTCTCAATATAAAATTCATGTGATACTGAAGTATGCAAAATAATATTGCCCATCATGAATAAGCCAATATTCTTAATATTCTTGCACATAGTCAGGGCAAAAGGTGTCCATGCAAATATTTTCCCATTTTGATATTACGAAAATGTATCTTCCATTGTATACAAGAAGAAAAAAAATATTGTATGAGGGCAATTCAGAGAGAGTGATCTAAATTTAATGAGTTAATTGGAGTTAGCTGGAATTTTATTGGACTGAAAGTGAACTTTAAAGTATGTATGTTAAGAGGAAGTTAAAACAAAGATTTATTAGACTGTTTTGATTTTAGAAATGTTTTTAAAGAAAAGCTTAATGTTTTAAAATAGATGAAAAAATATTTTTCTGTTTAAGGTTAAAGGGACTGGAAGAATACAGTGAATTTTGTTAATATAAATGGTGATAATTTCTAAAGATTATTAAGTGTAAATAGAAATATATATTATTTCAACAGCAAGGAAGATAAAACAGAAATGGTTAAATTGATTGTTCTGTTCAAAGTTATATGTATGTTTCTTATTTGAATATCACTTCTGGATTTTGTGCTTGTGGTGAAAAAAATGAAACTTTGACTTTGGTTATGCAAATTAGATATATTTATTATAGAAATAGCTAGTTATATACTAATGTGTAAAAGTAAAAAGTTGAGGCTATAACGTTATCTTGTACTGTGCTAAAAAGAGTCATAAGATCTTTTTCTTTCTTCCCTTATACCTCATATTTTCTTCACTCTTTCTTTTTTCTATCCTTAATTTCCAAATTTTATTTTTCTTTGTGTTTTATACATTGATAAAACAATAATAGTGAAAGGAAAAAAGATATTATGGAAATATATAGAGGAACAAGGGGGAAAAAGTCTTTGCATGTGTCATATCATTGCACATGTGTGTAAAATTTATAATTCACATCATATGTGTGATGATGCCATGAAGAATCAGATATCATAAATCACTGGACATCTATTGAAAGCCTATGTACATTGTGGAATAATAGATGTGCATCCACTGATTGATCCAATATTGGAGGGATATAATCGGATTAAGTGTGAGCTTGGGACTTGGTAGGAAATTGTTTCCAGAAAAGGAAAAGATAGAATTCTTCAAATTATATTTTTACTTGACAGTTGGGGAACTCATGGATCATGGACTGCATGCAATTTCCCCTGTCCAGATTTTGGAAGGCCAATACGTAAAGTACCAGAGAGTCATAAAAAGCTTGCATGCATGCAGGAGCATCCAAGGAGGAGGGATCAAAAGAGTGAAGATGACAGCCATGACCATTGAAACTTGCTGCTTTTGTGTGTACAAAGAAGTGGGGCTTTGATCATGCAGCCACAGCTGCCATCTTGACTCTTTTGGATCCCCTCCATGCCCCTGCATGCATGCTTAGATATTTGCATACTCTACCTCCCAAGACTCTGGAGAGAAACAAGCCTCTTTCATAAAACATTATAGAATCCATTTGGTTTCTCTATTTGATCTTCATGATAACTGGCAGATTTTCAAAACCATTTTAGTGGCTTTTATGTATTATCAGATGTGGCAATGCTGAGTCTAGAAATCAACTGCATTTAACACACACACACACACACACACACACACACACACAAGATACACACACACACATGTCAACTCATAAAATATTTCTGTGGTCTTTTAGAGTTGCCAACAAAAGGGAGAGGGAAGCAGTGGGCAGCTTGCATTCCATAAATGTTTCAAAGATAGTTTCTAGGTGACCGAGGTTTCTGCCACACAAAATTCTAACAGTCATGATTGATGGCTCTTGGTTATGGATGTGTCCCATTGGAGAATATGAATTATGATACACTCGGGGGGTGGGGGAAAACCAGGGTCAAGAGTGACAATGAATTACTGTATGTGTCTCAGAGTCGGCTACACCTAGGCAGTGCCGCCATGTTTACTCCTAATAAATCTTTACATTTGAAAATCCAGCTAGAGACGCATGATTTAATTGGGGGTAACTACTGGAGCCCTGACAGCTAGCCAACTCTCATAATAAATCAATTACTGGGGTCCTGGGTCCCGACCTCTCCAATCACTCCCCGACATCTGGGATGCATGGAGAGAATCTCAGGCAGCCATGGTAGAGATCGGGCTATCAGGAGGAGAAAAAAACTTGGCCTCCAGCCAGAAGCAAACAGAAGCTGATAACATAATTAAAGCTGGAGATCAGCCCCCCTTGAATTGTCGAGAAACCTGCTTCAGTGGAGGAAAGAAAACAAGGTAAGTACTGGTGGGAAAAGAAAATTCCTAAAGCCTCTGAGGCTGAGTTTTCCCATCCCCAGGCCTCTCAAGGGAGAAGGCCCTTGAGTGAACTGGGAAGAGTGGATTGGATGTGGGACTGGCACAGGCCAGGGCCCCAAAGTCCCTGACAGAATCCCTGGGGAGATCCATGGAGCAACTGTGGGAGGAATTTGACAGGGTCACCATTCAGGATGACAGCCCATCATGCTGCCCAAAACAGAGGGGAGTTTTTACAGAGCCCTTTGAAGTGAGGAGAAGCAGGTGAGGCCACAGCCCTCCTTCTTCAAAAGGAGTCTAAATCTGCAGCCAATGCCTCTTCCATGCAGCAGGCAGCCCCTCCCCCTGTGCGAACTAGAGCCAGGGAAGGAGGACAGCCACCTTGAACACAGGCTTACAGAGGGCAACAGGAGGAGGGAGGAGCAGTGCTCAATGAACCGCCTCGGTTCAGGGGGAAATTTGATGGGGACCCAGACCAGTTAGCTTATTCCTTGACTCAGCTGAGATCCACCTAGAATGCTATGGACACCTCTACCCCTCCCCTAGAGCCATGACGAATGCCATTTCTGAGGGGCTGGAGGAAAAAGCAAGAGGATGGCTAGCAACCCTCCACATGAGAAGGGGCCCCCAACTACAGGATGTAGATGACTTCCTATGACTGCTAGAGGCCAAATTAGAGGAGGCAGAGTAGGGCCTGTATGTGGAAGATGAGCTCAGCAACCTAAAGCAGGGAGGGCGACCCATCAAGAAACACATCCGTGAATTCAGGAGGATCAGTGGGAAGCTACCCCTTTTGCCTGAATGGATGCTGTTTCATTTTTTCAGAACAAGCCTAGACAAGCAAATTAGCCAAGTAACTACCTTCGAGACATCCCAAACTGACTCTCTGAGTGGTTCCGAGTAGCCATAAAAGTTGATGGGGCATTATGCACTAATGACATGAGAAAGCCACCGGAAACCAAAGAGAGAGATCAGCCAGACCAGAGACCACCCAGCTGATATGGAACTACAGCACCACAACCAGTCCCAAGACCAGCCCTCCTATGAAGCCCAATTGAATGCTACCAATGCAGGGGGGATGGGTCACATGGCATCAGCATGCACAACCCCAGGCCTGAAACCAAGGCCAGAATCACCACCCAGAGTACGACCAGAATGAGGCCCCAGGCGAGCCACCAACATGTCCCAGAAGGCCCTTCAGGCATGCAGAGGTCTCTCCCTCCCTCCCCATAAAAGGGGGACCCCCCCAGACAATGATGACCAGTCGCCTGACTCCTATGACAGTGAGGATGAGGGCAAAAATGACCCAATGGTGAGTGGACCAATCCTTCCTTTCGTCTTCCCAATATGGCTCACAGCTCCAAAAACAGGGATTCAGGGGACTTTCCAAGCCCTAATAGATTCAAGCTGCACTAGGTGCCTGATCAACCTAACCACGGTCCTAAAACTGGGGATCAGAGTGAAAAAGCTAGCCCACCTGATCCATTTCAAAAAGTAGATGGCACCCTGCTGGGAGGAGCCTATGCCACTCACTCAACTTGAACCAGTGAGTCTAGAGCTAGCGGAACCCTAGAAAACAATTAGATTTGTCATGACTCCAAAAATGACAGATGCAGTCATATTGGACTTTCCTGGCTAGACAAGTGGGGCCCGACTATCTGGTGGCAAGGAGGCAGCTGCAGATTGAGGATAGCAAAGAGACCTCAACCCCTTCCTCACCATCGAATAGAAGCAGCGCCCATGCAGGGAACCCTCTCAGAGAGTTCACCAGAATAACTGGCAGCCACCTCCAACAAAACCCCAGGACAGATCCCAAAAGAATATCGGGACCTCTCGGAGGTATTCAGCAAGACTGAGTGCAAAGTCCTACCTCCCCACTGTGAGATAGACTGCGCCATAGAAATTATCCATGGGGCAAAACTATCAAAGCCCAAAATGTACACCATGATGCCCCAGGAAATGAAAGAAATGCACAACAGCCTGTGTGTACACAACCTATACCCCCTCCCACTCATGAAGGATATGCTATCTCACCTGACCAAGGGAAAGGTCTTTACCAAATTAGACCTCAGAGAGGCATACTACCAAGTCTGTATCATGGAGGGGGACAAATGGAAAACAGCATTTAACTGCACCCTACGGAGCTTCCAATTCAAACTCATGCCTTTCGGACTACAGGGAGCCCCGGCGGTGTTTATGCAATTAATAAATGAGGTGCTACATGAACATCTTTATAAGGGGGTCCTTGTCTACTTGAATGACATTCTCATCTATACTGAGACGATGGATGACCACATACCCCTAGTCTGCCAAGTACTAGAAAAACTTCTAGCAGAAAATCTGTATGTCAAGCTGTTGAAATGCGAATTTCACTGCGTGTAGTTGGACTACCTGGGCTACCGAGTCTCCAATGAAGACATAGAGATGGACCCAGCCAAAGTACAAGCCGTCCTCAGTTGGCAAGCCCCTCGCACCCGCAAACAGCTACAAAGCTTCCTGGGGTTTGCAAACTTCTATCGACAATTCATGCCCTCCTTCATGAGGATTGCCAAACCCATGATGGACCTTCTAAAGACAGGGAATACAAGAACAAAACCCTGCCTGGGACAACCCCTACAGTTGGACCCAATCTGCCAAAAAGCATTTCGAACACTGAAAGAACTGTTTGCAAAAGAACTGGTGCTGAAGCACCCTGACCCCAAACAACCCTTTGTCATTCAAGCAGACACCAGTGATGTGGCAGTGGGAGCAGTGTTACTCCGAAGAAATGACCAAGGAAACCTACAGCCCTGCGCGTACGCCTCCTGCAAGCTCATGGACACAGAGAGGCAATGGGCTGCATGGGAAAATGAGGATTTCATGATAAGATGGGCACTGCAAACCTGGCATCACCTGCTGGAAGGGGGCCAGAGACCATTTGAAGTTTGGACTGACCATAAAAATCTGGAAGGCAATAGGAACCTGCAAAAACTATCACCCAAACAAGTTCGCTGGGCCCAATACTTCAACTGATTTGACTTTGTGCTAAAACACATCCCGGGGGAAAGAACCTTCTGGCTGAAGCCCTCTCTCGCATGGTCCAGTATAAATGAGAAAGGGAAGAGGTTGTAAATGCAATCATCCCCGCTATCCAAATAGCTGCCCAAGTAACCACCAGATGACAACGACATGACTGACAAGACCAACCCACAGACGACTTAATCATGAAATTAAAAACTGAATTGCTAGCAGACAGTTGGTTCTGGGACAATCAACTCATCTGAAGAAAAAGAGATGACCTAGCGTGGAAAGGGACAAAATTCTACATCCCAGAATCCCTACATACTCTAGTCCTTCAGAGGAGCCACGATGCCAAACTGGTGGGCCACTTAGACTTTACAGATTAGAAGAAGTAATTGTGATGATAAATAGACAAAAAAACAATAAGACACCAGGACCAGATGGGCTTCTGGCTGAGCTGTATAAAAGTCAACAAGAAATATTAGGCAATAGGCTACTTAAAATATTTAATGCAGGCTTGGAAGAGGTGAAAATTCCACAAGCATGGAATGAAGTGACTATTACAATCATTCCCAAAGAAAACACTGACCAGACAGACATTAAAAACTATAGACCAATATCTCTGTTAAATGTGGACTATAAGATCTTTGTAACAATAATAGCTGATAGATTAAAAAAAAATTTAAATGAGTTTATACACGCCGACCAAAATGGTTTCCTTCCACAAAGACAATTTAAAAATAATCTAAGGATAATCCTGGATACTCTAGAACATTACAAAGAACGCAGTGGAGACCAAGTGGCACTATTATTTCTGGATGCACAAAAGGCATTTGACAATGTTAAATGGAATTTTATCTTACAATAACTTAGATACATGGACTTTGGGCAGAAATTTTAAAATGTGATCTCAGCAATATACAGAAACCAGGAAGCAAAACTATTAATTAATGGGGAAATGACTAAAAAATTTAAAATCCAAAAGGGAACAAGACAGGGATGTCCATTATCATTGCTTTTGTTTATTCTAACATTAGAAGTATTAGCTAGGACAATTAGAAAAGAAACACAAATAAACAGTTTAAAAATAAAGAAAGAATTTAAGTTACAAGCTTTTGCAGATGACCTAATATTCATTCTAGAAGAATCACAAAAATCGGGACTAAAACTCATAGAAACACTAGAAGAATATGGAGAGGTTGCGGGGCTGAAAATTAATAAGGAAAAACTAAAATAATTGCCAAGAATATGATGAATAAACAAAAAGAAACACTGACTAAGATAATGGGCATCCAGATAGTTAATAAGATAAAATATTTGGAGATCTCAGCAAGGTGTACAACAATCAAGGAAGACAATTATATGTATTAATGAAATGTATAACAGAAGATTTGGAAATGTGGGGAAATTTAAGGTTATCTTTCATGGGCAGAATAGCAGTTATAAAGATAAATGTATTGCCAAAATTACTTTTTCTCTTTCAAAATATTCTCATAAAATTAGAAAAAAAATTCTTCTGTGATTTGAACAAACTAATATTGAAATTTATATGGCAAGGAAAAAAAACCCAGGATTAAATTAAAATTGTTGCAGGATGCTAAAGAAAGAGAGGTTTTTGGCCTACCTGATTGGGAATTTATTATCAAGCAGCTATGCTTACCTGGGTGAGGGACTGGATAACTCTTGATAATAGAAGAATGTTAGCTTTAGAAAGCCATAATCTACAAGCTGGGTGGCATGCCTTTTTATGGCAAGATAGACAAGAGGCCCACCGATATTTTCAAAGACGTAAGATTAGGCAGACATTACTATCGTTATGGAATAAAACAAAATAACATATGTATGTATGGTTATCTACACTGGAAGCTTTAGTATATCTGCTTGGCCAAGGGAAAAATATTACATATAAAGACATTCTAAACGAGACAGGAGAATTGAAATCAAGGCAAGAATTAAAAGAACAAGGAGTGGATCTGGAATGGTGGGCTTACTTACAAGTTCAATCAAGATATAGAAAAGATATGAATTAGCAGACAGAAAATGAAATTAGATGAAATATTACTGGGACCAGATAATAAATTGATAAGGAAAATTTACAGACTTTTATTGGAATATAAATTAGAGGAGGAACAAGTAAAAGAAATGATGTTGGTTTGGGGGAAAGATATTGGATATGGTATTAATTTGGACAAATGGCAAATCCTATGGGAGAGAAATAAAAAAATAACATTAGCCACATCGTATAAAGAAAATTTATACAAAATGTTTTACAAGGTGGCACATCCCACCAACAAAATTAGCTAAAATGTATCAAAATTTACCCCCTATTTGTTGGAAATGCTCCCAGGAAAACAAATCGTATTATCATATATGGTGGATTTGTACGAAAGCCCAGGATTTTTGGCATAAAATTCAGAGTTGGTTAGAAGAAATGGGTGAGTTTAAACTTGAGTATAAACCGGAATTCTCTCTGCTGGGAATTAATACAGAGAGATACAATAAGGAACTAATGTATCTAATAATACACATGTTCATGGCAGCAAGATTAGTCTATGCTCAAAAGTACAAACTTAAGGAAATTCCTGATGAAACTGAGATAATTAAAAAGATGTGCCAAAATGGATAAACTAACGTTGGAATTAAAAAATAAGAACATGTCTGAATACTATAAAGTATGGGATAAATTTTACCAATGGTTGGGAAAAAGGAAGGACTTAAAATTAAAATANTAAAATTAAAATAAGATAAGGATGTTAAGACAGTAGATTAGGAATATGGAAAATTATTGTAATGTATAAATGTATATATTATGTAAATTTGTATTATATGCTATCCATAATAGATATGTACGACAAATAGGTGTGTCAGGATGATTGCACCACATTCATTGTTTTTAATGTTTTTGTTTAATAAAAAATTATAGTAAAAAAAAGAGTTGGAAGGGACCTTGTAGGTCACCTAGTCCAACCCCCCTGCCCAAGCAGAAGATCCTGCAACATTTCTGACAAATGGCAGTCCAATCTCTTCTTGAAAACTTCTAGTGATGAAGCTCCCACAACTTCCTAAGGCAAGATGTCCATTGGTTGATTGTTCTCACTATCAGAAAAAGCGGAACTACTTTACACAAGGGAAAAAGCAGTCCAATCTATCAAAAACAGCACCACAAAAAACAGAATAGCAACAAGGTTCTGAAGGAACTGGTACACGAGATCTCACAACCACTGAACTATATCTTTCAAAGATCCTGGAGCACTGAGGACTGGAAAAGAGCTGATGTAGTTCCCATCTTCAAAAAAGGGGGGAAAATAGATCCAGGAAACTACAGATCTATCAGCCTGACCTCAATACCAGGGAAGATTCTGGAAAAGATAATCAAGCAATGAATCAGCAAATACCTAGAAGCAAACAAAGTAATAACCAAAAGCCAATATGGGTTTGTTAAAAACAGATCATGCCAGACTAATCTTATTGCATTATTTGATAAAGTGACAAAATTAGTTGACCAGAGGAATGCTGTCAATATAATTTACTCATCAAATTTGCAGATGACACCAAGCTGGCAGAAATAGCCAACACTCCAGAAGATAGGCTTAAGATACGGAAGGATCTTGACAGATTTGAACATTGGGCGCTATCTAACAAAATGAAATTCAATGGTGANNNNAGTAAGGTTCTATATTTAGGCAAGAAAAACAAAATGCACAGTACAGTATATGTGGTACCTTGCTCAATAGTAGTAAGTGTGAGAGGGATCTTTGAATCCTAATGGACAATCATTTAAATATGAGCCAGCAGTGTGCTGCAGCTGCCAAAAGACCAACACAGTTTTAGGCTGCATTAACAGAGGGATAGAATGAAGATCACATGAAGTGTTAATACCACTTTATAATGCCCTAGTAAGGCCACACTTGGAATACTGCATCCAGTTTTGGTTGCCATGATGTAAAAAAGATATTGAGAGTGCAGAGAAGAGCAACAAAGACAATTAGGGGACTGGAGGCTAAAATATATAAAGAATGGTTGCTGGAATTGGATGTATCTTCTAGTTTATTGAAAAGAAGGACTTGGGGTGACATGATTGTGTGTTCCAATATCTCAAGGGTTGCCACAAAGTAGAGGGGGTCAATATATTCTCCAAAGCACCTGAGGGCAGGAAAAGAAGCAATGGATGGAAACTAACCAAGGAGAGAAGAAACCTAGAACTAAGGAGGAATTTCCTGACAGTGAGAACAATTAACCAGTGGGCTTCCATGAAGCCGGGGACAACCAGAACACCTAAGAAACTGCAGGAGTGAAGAGAACAGTGAGCAGATATTGTTGCTGGGTGAGATGACTCTTTTTTTTCTTTAAAAATTACTCCAAGGAAACAAAAAAATCCTTGAGAAGAGATTCTAAAAATATAAACGTTTAAGCAATGAAAGAAAATACTTTTCATAAAGAGATTTATGCCAAAAAGTAAGTTGAGAGTGCCATCTACTGATGAAAGAAAATGTGACTCCTAGACTCATCGAAAGTCACAGGGGAGGAAAGGAATATTTGATATTTGGTGACTGTGACTTTTAACTGTTTATCACCTTATACTTACCAGAGGCGGAAATAAGAAAGACATGGTATAAAAGAGACTCTGGGAAACTAGAACAAAAGATTAAAACCACAGAGCAGACTTAAAGAACCTGGAAAATACCTTGGACTATCAGAGTATTGCACAAATGCTGGAACTGGCTTACCTTAATAATTGACTTTGTTTTGAAATAAATGGTTTTTTATTGAAATTAATACATTCTGGGAAAAAGGTAGCATGGAAATTTGAGAGGAGAGTGCAATCTACTAATGATCGGTGAATAAACTATACTCCTATAATTTTGGACTTTTTCTGAACTAGAATGAGACTTTATTGTTTATTCTACTTTTATCACTATTATGACTGGAGTTGAAGGAACAGCTGTGGAAATGAGAGGACTTTTTAATGAGATGACTTTGTTCCAAAATATTATCAATTCAATTGATGGTATAGGTGATAAAATGGAAAACATTTTGCAAAGAATAATGAATAAAGATCAAACTGCCCATGAGCTGGTGGAAGCAACAGAAAGGTTAGATGAAATGGATTACTCAAGTCAGCAAATTGAATACAAACAGGGAAAAAAATATGGATCAAAATAATCAGCAAACAAAGCAGAAGCTCGACGAAGAGGAAGACCAGAATGGATCAAGGACAAAAAATAGTGCAAAAAATAGGACTGATAAATCAGCTGATAAAGGAAGAAAGACCGAAAAAAATAAAACAGACAAATTGACAATTGGAAAGACAGGAAGACACCTTTGATAAGGAGATTGGGACATGGGCAGACATCTGAGAGAACTGGCAGTATAAGATTATACTGGGAGAAATGGTTAGAATGAACAAGAAAGATATAGATGAAGAAAAAGATAAAGATGAGGAGACTTCTGGTTGTGCTCCCATTGTGTTGGAGCAGAATCCATGCCTGTGTGCAGTTTCACTCCGTGCTCTCTTGTTGGAGGGTCACAATTGGGACCAGAACCACCTTGTAGGGGTGGTGAAGAAAGGGGGACCACCTGACAGGTTGAGGAGAGCTGCATCTCCCCTCCCTGGCAAGGAAAACCCCCTCCAAAAACAAGCTGCAGCAGTGGCCTAAAATGGCCACCATGAAGATGGGAGGCAGTCTGGGAAACTAAGACTGTGCTGCAGCGGTGAAGCTGTGAACAGTGTGTGGACCAGGTGAAATATTTGGACATTAAAAGGTACCCTGGAATTAAAAGAAATAATTTTTATCAAAGATTGTAAAAGCAGAAACCAGAAAGAGAGAGAAGAAAATTGGAAACTTATGAAATTGGACTTTGGAGTTTGAGAAGAATTAATTTGGTTGTGGAAAACTTAGAGGAAAACATTTGACTATAAAAGATTTGGAAATTGAACTGGATAATTATTTTGATTTTGGCACTAAATAGGCATTGATCAAATGCTGGAATTGACTGTGTTAAAAAGGAATAATAGCTAATAATTGGAATTAGTGAAATTAATAAAACCTTAAAAAGGGAAAAATAAAGGGTGGAATGTGGAAACAGAATTGAGAGTGCCACCTAATGGTAAAGGAAAAATTTCAGTGACTTTTTGAAAAGTACTTGGTGTATTTAAAATTGGAATGTGAATTGAAATAAGAGGAATTCTACTATAACAAAATAAAAACCCCAAAAAGTGAAAGATTAGAACATTACAGAAAAGAGATATGTGAAGATATTGCCCCAGGATTGTTTGGTGAGTTTGAAAAGAAGTTGGAAAAGAAATTAACCAAAGAAAACTTGAAAACAAAGACTTATAGACATTGACTGTTGAAATTAAATATAAAAGACGCTGGTTGAAATAAATTACTGGACAATCGGATTGGATATAAATATTAAAGAAGGAAAAGAAGAAGTGCACAAAATGAGTGAAATATGTGTGGAAATAAGATTGGAACTACAAAACATGAAGGAAATGATGAAAGAAAGCTCAGAAATGTATAGCATTATACTACAAAAATTAGAAATGGCGATGCAAATCAAAGAAGAACAAAGAGAGCCAGAGGGGGAGGAGTTAAATAAAGAAAAAACCAGCTCTAAAGAACAAGTGGAACAATAAACATTAAAACAAGAAAAAAAATTAAAGCTAAAACTTTAAGTTTGATGTGATAAACAAAGGGGAAATAGTTTGGAAAGTTAAACAAAGGAAAAGGAAACAACAGAAGAGGGAATTACAGAGGAAAGATCAAGAGAGGGAAGAGGATAAAATAAATAATTGGAATAAGAAATGGAGGGAAACAATAGGGGGGGAAGGGAAATTAAGAGAAAGGACCAGAAAATGATGGGAAATAGAAAACAAGTCAAAATAAAAAGAAATTATATAGTCAGGAGAGTGAGACACAATGAGTAGAAGAGGAATAGGAAAAGGGATTCTGGATGGAAACGTATTGTGATACTTAAGAATATAAATTTAAAAATAGAAAAGACTGGAACTAATATCTTGTTAAGGATTACTGCTAAACCAGATATAAATTTAACTGAAATAGATATGGAAATAAGAATTTACTATAAGAATATTAATTGATATTTAACAAAGTGATGAATAAAGTTAAAATGAATTATGAGAATTGCAATGGAAAGACTATTATCAGTTCCCAAAATTAATTGAACAGATCAATACCTTTGAAATAAATATATGACTTAGAATGTAATTGAGAAAAGGGAACACCATGTGGAATTTGACTGTCTATCTATCTGTCTGTCTGTCTGTCTGTGTGTATGTATATATATGTATATGTATGTTTGTATGTATGTATATGTATGTATGTATGGTATTCAGCTTTGTTCGGGTATTTTCCCTCGTCATTATAGTTGTGCTTTTAAAGTTATAGTGACATTTCGGCAGAATCTCATCTGCCATCATCAGGCTTGTGTATTGGGTTTGTCTGTGTGTCAGG
>AZIM01008029.1:3974-20657 GCA_000516915.1 Ophiophagus hannah | reverse complement strand
TCTAACCACTGCGCCACCAAGGCTCTATAAGTAGCATTCTAAAATAAATATGCATTGATATTGGTTTAATTTGTACCTAGGTCACAAATTCAGAACATGTAAAAGTGGATTGATAATTTCCAGTGTGTATAACAGATCAGGAAGAACAACTCAGTGTCAAATTCGAAGCATGATTATGCTGTTGCAGCCATTTTCACTTCTCAGCTTGCCACAGAACCAGGGGGGAGGGAAGAGCAAGGTTGAAATGCCAGTTCTAGGTGACAAGAAATCATCCTGTGGGAACCAAGGACATCTAACTACATTTTCAGCAAAGACTTGGACAGTTTTCCCTAACAATACTTGGACATCTAATTGGACAATGTGACCTGTACTAATGGGGTGGAGGGAAGAACCTATTCTTTAATTATGTGAAAACTGCAGGAATTAGGTAGAACTGGTTTTGCATTCATGTTGTGCCGAAACAATGTATTCAATAAAGTTAGGCATTAAGATATTGGATCATCTCAGCTTTGCTGGCTTGGTTGGGTTCATCAGTCGGAACCTTGACATTAAACCAGCTCTGCCTTAAATCCAACTATCAAGCCAAAATTGTGGGGACCAGCAGCCTGTCCAGTCACCTACAGAAGAGCTGTGAAGACTCAGGGAAGATCACTGTAATGGAGCATAGAGGGGAATCAACGGTGAAGCCTGGAGTTGGGCTGATAAAGGAAGACTCAAGAATGGCCAGCCTGGGTTCTACCTTCCTAGACCTGACTGGGTTCCCCCACCCCTCTGCTGATTAAGGCTACGTTAGACGGAAGCTCAGAGAAACTGGCTTTCTTCCTAAACCAGGTGTGGGTACACCTAAACCAGTACACCCTTTCCTACCCCAGTGAGGTGACAATTGTAAACACCATTTCTCCTTGAGGAGAAAGCAGTGGAGTAGGTGATGGATCTCCATGACAAAGGCCGCCAGAATTGGGGAATGCTGATACTTTTCTGGCAGAGCTCAGAGCCCAAATCCAGCAGGCAGAAGATGACACCCAAGTCCAGTGGGCAGAAGATGACACCCAAGTCCAGCGGGCAGAGTCAGAGATGTGAACCATCAGACAAGGGAACCAACTAGTGGTGGAGTACATTCGTGAGTTCTGAAGAATTGTGGGTAAACTGAGGCACTGGACAGAACAGCTGCTACCCTTTTAGAGATGGCTTGAATTGAATTGGGAGCTGTATCATACCTGCTTGCCCAGGGGAGTACCTGATACTGGATCTGTGACTGGTATCGACTGGTGATGATGGTGGAGCTCAACATAAAAGAATACAAGAGGCATGGGGGGATGAAAGCTGGCTGAAAAAGAGCCAGGAGTGGTGCCCATTGGGAAGGAGACCACCACCTGCATTGATACTTTCCCCCCCAGAGGCCCTGGGGATGTGTGAATCCAGTTTGTGTTTTGGATGTGGCCAGGAAGGCTACTGAGTGGCTATGTGCCTGGCACCAGCCCCCAAGGTGGCTTCAAAAGCTCAAGCCCTATCCAAGCAAAAAAAAATGCAAAAGGGATGAGAAAAATCACATGTCACTTCCCCTAGCAGTGAAGGGGTGGGAACTCTGACCGAGGAAGAGCAGCAGCTGAACCTCGATGAGAGTGCAGACAAAGGGGAGGATAATCCAATGGTAAGTGGAACCATCAGCCCCTTTGTCAGTTCTTGTGAATATCGTAGTGCCCAAAGCTGAGGTTATGAGTGAGGAGACTGCACTACCCTATGAAGTTTGAGCAGGTTGATGGCTCATTGGTGGGGAGGGCGGTACCCAGCCATGTAACTAACAGAACCAGTGCACCTAGAAATAGGAGACCATCCAATTCATAGTGGCGCCCAAAATGATGGAGGCTATGATACTGGGGTTGTCCTGGTTAACCAAATGGAGACCTATTATATGCTGGCCAAAAGGGGTGAGATGGGTGGCAATGGGGAGGAAAAGTCCTGCCACAGCAAGATTTGAGGGAGGTGTACTATCAAGTAAGAATCAAGTAAGGCAATGAATGGAAAACAGCTTTCAACTGCCCGTTAGGAAGCTATCAATTCAAAGTTATGCCTTTTGGATTCTAGGGAGCCCTAGCCAAATTCATGCAACTAATCAATGAGGTGCTACATGAACACTTGTACAAAGGGGTCCTAGTTTATCTTGGTGACATCCTCATCTATTCAGAGACAATGGAGGAACAAGTAAAGCTAGTGCCACAGGTCTTGCAGAAGCTCCTAAAAGCTAACCTGTACACCAAACTGTCTAAATGTGAATTCCACAAAACCAGCTTAGACTACCTGGGTATCATGTGATGGAGTAGAAATGGACCTGGGAAAGGTTAAAGCCATCCTAGAGTGACAAGCCCCATGAACCTGCAAACAAAGCTTCTTGGGGTTTGCAAACCTTTACAGGAAATTCATCTCCTCCTTTGCAAAATCTCTCTGCTGATTACACAGCTATTGAAAATGGGAGGAGGGGGAGTGAAACCATGCCCAGGTCAATTGTTGAACTGGACAATGGAGTGTCAGACAGCCTTTGGAAAACTTAAGAGACTTTTTGCAGCAGAGCCGGTCCTAAAGCACCCTAACCCCGAAGACTGTTCACAATCTAGGCTAATGCCAGTGATGTGGCAATAGGAGCAGTGCTCCTTCAGAGAAACAAAGAAGGGAATTTTCAGCCATGCACTTACCCCTCATGAAAACTGAACAAGACTGATAGACATTGGGCAGTATGGGAGAAAGAGGTGTTTGCAGTGAGGTGAGTTTGCTAACCTGGAGGCAGCAAGCTGGCCACTTCAGATTCTTAAAGACTTTCCATTTAGCTAAAAGACCATTTTAGTGGCCAGGAATGAAGAAGGACATAGAAAGCTTGTAAAAAGTTGTGCAGTGTGTACAGCTATGAATAAGAGGCCAGGAAAGTCATGGTCCCATTGGAGGCCAGGTCCGAGTAGGAGGAAGAGCCAGGGCTGACAGACAAAGATGGTGCAGCCTCTCTGGTCCTGGAGGATGACTGGATGAGCAGGATGAACAGCCCTGGGTCCCTTGGGCCTGGAAAGGGTTGTCAGAGAGGAAGAGATGATGCAGGACCACTGAGTGAGGGGGAGGAGATAGAAAGGACAGGCAGTAGACCAGAGGAGTGATGGAGCTCCAGAGAAGAGCAATTGCCTCCCCAGTGTCATCCCCGAGCAAATTGCTCCATTCCCAAACACTCCATAGGCACCCAAACACTTTTCACCCAGAGGAAGATGAAGCTTCGCCTGCTTGCAAATGGGGTGCTTTGAAACGGAGCTAATTGCTCCCTTTCAAAGCAACCTATTTGCAAACAGGTGAAGCTTTCAGTCTGTGCTGGAAGAAAAGTGCAAGTGCCCTAGGAAGCACTAGGCAAGCCTCGGGCAAACAGATGGTGGGAGGGAGCGGCCAGCTGGCCACAAAATAAGACATCCCTGAAAATAAGGCCTAATGGGCTTTTGGGTCCAAAAAAATATATGAGACCCAGTCTTATTTTCAGGGAAACATGGAAGTAGTATGGGACATACCCCTTTTAAGGTAGCAACAGGGGTAGAATTTGTGCCCATGCTAGGGTACTCTAGGGAAGTCCCATCATCAGTAAACTTGACTGAATGGGTGGGTTCCCTTCAAAATGCCTGGGGAAATGTGAGGAAAGCATTAACTAGAGCAATGGAGAGTCAGAAAATCCAGGCAGATAAGAAACAATTGTCCCATGGAATATTCCATATAGGGGACAAAGTTTATCTATCTACAAAGTATTTAAAATTAAGGCTACCCTGCAAAAAACAGGTCCGAAGTACATAGGGCCCTTCCCAGTTTTAAAGGTCATAAACCCAGTTACAGTGGAGCTCAATCTACCCTGGATATTGGGAAAAGTGCACCCAGTGTTTCACTGTAGTCTGCTTAAACTGGTGGTGGAATTCAGACTAAGACCAGTAGCAAAAGAGGCTACACACACACACACATACACACAATTTTCTAGGTACCTTTCACATGCTAGGGGATCCAACTGTCAAGTTCTAAGTGTGATTATGCTGTTGCAGCCATTTTCGCTTCTCAGCTTGCTACAGAACCAGGCGGGAAGGAAGGGCAGGGTTGAAATGCCAATTCCAAGTGACAACAAGAAATCGTCCTGTAGGAACCAATATCATCAAACCAGATGTTTGGCAAAGACTTGGACAGTTTTCCATAACAATACGTGGACATCTAATTGGACAGTGTGACATGCCTTAATGGGATGGAGGGAAGATGCTTTAAACCGCAGGAATTAGGTAGAACTGGTTTTGCATTCATGTTGTGCCAAAATGATGTACTCAATAAAGTTTGGCATTAAAAGATTGGATCATCTCAGCTTTGCTGGCTTGGTTGGGTTTGTCAGTTGGAACCATGACACACAGATCACTAAATAAAATCAAAGAGCCAGCGTAGTTAAGGTGCTAAACTGGCACTAGGGAAATCCACATTCACCATTAGCTATAGATGCTCACTGGGTGATTTAGGATCAGTTACTGTTAGGTCAACTTATACCTCACAAGGTTCTTATGGTGGGAGGGTTTAGAAGAGATAGCATTATGTATGGTGCTTAAGCCCCTGAAGCAAAGACAGAACACAAATCTAACAAATTCTTCAAACATTCTTACTAGAACAAAACAAAAAGTTTGAAAGCACACATTGCAGAGCCTCCAATTAGGTGGTAATTGTTCCAATTTAAGAGTTGGTTAATGTCAGTGTTTCTAGTATAAGTATTTACTGGATATCAGAATTATCAGCATGTAACATCATTAGCCAGATGCTAGAGCCCAAGGGTTACACAAAGTGGAAATTTAAACTTGGCTTTGTCCACCCCCAGCCCTCTGTAGTTCACTTAGAAAACTGCCATTTATATTTTCCACAATATTACGGACAAAGTATGGTTCCGACCAAACGTTTGCCTAGGGACTCTCACAATGCTCAGTTTAACATTTTACTTAAGTTGTTGGGAGCTAATTAGTGTACTATTGCTGCCCTCTGCTGCCTATTAAGAAGCTGTCCAAAGAAGTCTATAAGTGACCCTCAAGTCAAAAGCTTGGAGCTGCCTTTGCTAAGCAAGCACCCCAGCTTCAGCTGAAGCAGCAGTTAATATCTTCCACTTTATCCAGGTGTTGTTATAGCTACATTGAACAAGTCATCTCAAAGTCAGGCCATAAAGATTTTAAAATTAGAGTGCCAAGCTGCAGATGATTACTTTATTTTTCTGTGTATTTCTTTATCTAAAAGTAAACATAACGGGGCTGTTATATTTGCAGTGGGGATTGTAGCAAAACAAAAACAAAGATTGTTTAGTTCTGATTAGTTTATTTTAATGTTTTAGGTAGCTAGAATATTACTACCCCATAATGTATTAGGAATCTCAGTCCAATTCTCCATTAAAGTTACAGGGGGCAATGGAGTCGTAGAAGAGTTTATCTGATGAATTTTATTTTCAGTGGTTTCTTAAAGAGTACTAGGCTATTCTTACTGTTGACATTTTTCACTTGACATTTGACTATTTACTGATTGAACTAACCCATGATTTATTTCATGATTTATTGAAGTAATAACAATTGCTAGGATATGTGTATGTTCAACCATAAATAAAACAACATTTATAATTATTGCATTCAACCATAAATAAAACAACATTTATAATTATTGCATGCAATGTGTAAACATATATTTATAACATTTTTGCCACTGAAATGTTTCCCATTGTTTTATTTGCAAATTTATGAAATATAAATATAGCTATTTGAGATGTGTTTGAATATTAGTAGCTCAGTGTGATGTAAATTAGTGTTGTTAGTTAATGGATCATGGCAAGCCTGGTTTTCTACCAACAAGTAAATAAACAAATATATTATCAATCTGGTCTACCAATCAATCAGTCTGGTCTACCAATCACTGAGAATGAAAGAACTGCATCAATCGTGATCCCGAAGATAGCATTCAAATCGAACAAACAGGCATCCACCATTACACCACAACAAAACATAACTCATCAGCTCACAAGAAATCGGACCACGTCTCAACAACAATAACCAGACAATCCAACAGTTCGAAGCCAGACCATGACTCAGAAGTATCCGAACTAACAACACTAATTTACACCACACAGACAGTACTTAAAACCAAAGACCATGTCTCAGTAACAACAGCCAATCAACAATCAACAAACCCAACTGCTGACCGGCGCTACCAGATCACTAGAACCGGTGTAAACCAGCAGCATACCACCTCTGTATTCAATACATTTTTCACATTTGTATCAGCTAAAAAGCATTACATTTATTGTTTTTCGTCTAAGAACGCTGAAGTTTTCTCTTAAAAGAACTTGTAGAAAATTACATTTTTTTCCCTTTTGCCTCTGACTATTCAAATGTTTTTAAAGTCTCTTATTACCTTATTAGGATGTTTCCCCTGAAAGCTTAAAATGAAGAATTATAAAATAATGTCTCCAAGAATTCCTGGAAATCTATAAATAGACATTCATAGCTGCATATTTTCTTATGTCACACAAAAAAGTGAAAACATTATACATCAAAAATGGTTTCAAGCTGTGAGGCAACTTATGTGCTTCCTGGAAGATCTAGTATTTTGAAGACTGCTTCACATAAAAGAAGCCCCATGTGGAAAGAGATCCCAGAAGAGTCAGAGCAAGTTTCCCATATCAACAAGTCAGCTTATCATAGTTTCTAAGAAGAATAAGGCACAGTAAGTTTGTCAAATAAGGCACAGTAAGTTTGTTTTTTGGAATTTTCTTCCCACTTTAACAGAAATACTAATGAAGAAAGATAATGCAGATCTTAGAATGGGGTTGTTCTTATTGCAGATGAGAGCCATTAAAGTCTATTTTTAGACAACAAAAGAAATCATCATCTGTTTTAGTGCAAAAATGGTAACTAATAACATCAATGAACATAATGCATAATTATATGTTAAAAATATTAAGAATGAAACAAACAGAAGTGGCTAGATATCTCAGAATGCACAAACATGAGCTTACAGGAATTGAAATACTTCAGTTATAAACAGACAATCCTGGAGATTATTTCCATCAGTAGACAAAGGGTTGGAAGCAATTGAACAACTACTACTACAAATTCCATTTTTACAAAATATAAAACATATCAATAAAAAGCTTAAAAGAATAAGGGAGAATAGTTTTAAGAACTACTGAAGCATCAGAAAAGGTAAAACAAAAGTTATAAGTTTGGTATGTATTAAGTTTCATGACCTAATAATTATGTGCACCATAATTTCTGACTGAAAATACTTGGGACAATTATATTGATACTTTTAAATTACAGATAACATGAGGCTTTGGGAACAGAACTTTTAACCACAGTTGCTGAAAATTAGTGGTATAATTTTATGTCAGTTTCAATGAAAAACATTAAAAACTGTACTGTGTCCTTTAACACGGAATAACATCCAGCTTAAAGAACATATATGCCTACCTACTTTGCATTATCCTCCCCCACTCTGCCGCGCGAATCATCTGTGCTCTAAAAAATGAAATACAGCACAGGAAAGAGCNAAAAAAAGCACAGGAAAGAGCAGGGGCAGGTGGGTGGGGCCAAATGCTCACCGGAACTACCAGTTTGCATGACCGGTACAATCCCACCCCTGAACATATTGCACTGTAATAAGTTCTATTCAGTGGAAACTGTACTTGACTGTATTGACAATATTGTAATATATCAGACATACAATGACCCAAATATATTTTATTTTAAACCATTTCCAGATTTTTACAAGGAATACAAATGATAAACAAATAAAATAGTTGAAGACTGTGTTATAATCACATATAACAGTAGAGTTACTTATACACACTGTTCTACGGATGTGGAATTCTTAACTGTCATTTGTCGGCCATTTTATTTATCTAGAGAGATTTCTGTTATAGTTATCACCACTGTGTATATTCCACCTGATGCAAATGTTAGCACAGCACTCTCTAAGTTACATGACACTATCAAGAGGCAGCAGCAAACTTACCCTGAGGGTGCTTTTGTTATGGCTGGAGATTTTAATCAAGCTTGTCTACAGTCTGTTCTTCCTAAGTTTGTGCAGTATGTACAGTATACCACCAGAGGTAAGAACACTTTAGACCATATGTATTCAAACTTAAGTCAGGCACATAGAACAATCCCCACTCCTGCCTGGGTACGTCTGACCACATCTCTCTGCTATTGTGCCCAAAGTATATCCCCCTTAGGAAAATGATACGGCCAGTCAGGAAAACTGTTAAAATCTGGCCAGATGGAACACTCTGCTAGTTGAAAGACTGCTTTGAAACTATTGAATGGAGTATATTTGAACATTTGGAGTTGCAAGAATTCACTGACACCGTACTCTCATGTATGAAAACATGTACGGATAATGGACAAGTGCATCTATGAGAATTGCAAACTCTGGATGTCAGCAGAGATACAGACACTTCTGAGAGCCCGAAATTCCTCCTTTAAGGCAGGTGACAGAGATAAATACAATGAGGCCAGGGCAAATCTATGGAGAGGCATCAAGGTAGCTAAACAAAACTATAAACAAAAGGTGGAGAACCATCTAGCAGACAACAATCCGAGGCAGGTGTGGCAGGGACTGCAGCATCTAACTAACTATAAGGGCAATACCATGAAGACAGTCAACTCTGATGCCTCATTGGCAGAGGAATTGAACACCTTCGCCCACTATGAGGTCAAGAGACCTGACCCTGTAGCCCCAGCCCACCAGCCCTCCAACTCCCAGCCACTCACCTTGCATGAACACCAAGTGAGAGCTGTATTGAAGGCCATGAATTCCAATAAAGCTGCAGGTCCAGATGAGGTGCTGGGGATAGTGGTTAAAACCTGTGCTGACCAACTATCAGAGGTCCTAACAAGGATTTTTAACTTCTCCCTGCAAACAGCCAGTGTTCCATCATGTCTGAAAGCAGCCACTATCACTCCAATTCCAAAGAAAACAGCAAAAGACAGCCTGAATGACTATAGACCCATTGCACTAACATCTGTAGTGATGATGTGGTTTGAGAGACTGGTTCTTCAACACCTCAGGTCATGTCTTCCATCAAACTTCAACCAATATCAGTTCGCTTACAGAGGAAATAGGTCAACAGGTGATGCCATTGCTGCTGCCCTACATTCTGTAGTGAATCATCTAGAGAAACCTGGGAACTACATCAGAATACTTTTCATAGATTACAGCTTGGCTTTAACACCATTTTGCAGGACGTCCTCATCGAAAAGTTGACTGACTTGAATTTCTCTTCTCTCACCTGTGATTGGATTAAAGACTTTCTGACAGACTGGCCACAAACAGTGAAAGCTGGGTCTTTCACATCCTCCTTCCTGAAGCTCAGCACTGGCTCTCCTCAGGGCTGTGTGCTCAGTCCCTACCTGTACTCGTTGTACACATACGACTGCATATCTTCTGCTCCATCTAACATGATAATAAAATTTGCAGATGATACCACCATACCCGGTCTTATTACAGGAGGAGATGAATTAGCATACAGGAAAGTAGTCCATAAGTTATCCACCTGGTGCTCAGAAAACAACTTGCATCTAAACATCAGCAAGACAAAGGAGATGGTATTAGACTTCCAGAAGCAGAGAGAGGAACCTGCCCACTCTACATCAAGGGGGCTGTGTGGAGAGGGTCTTCTCTTTCAAATTTCTGGGAGTCCACCTTAGCCAAGATATCATCTGGAAAAATAACACAATCCAGGTGGTCAGGAAGGCTCAACAGAGACTCCATTTCCTTAGGGTCTTGCGGAAATATCAGGTGGAACGATGACTGATGATTTCCTTTTACCGGTCTATGATAGAAAGCCTCCTTACATATTGTGGTATGGTATGGTATGCTGGCTTGACAGCCACGAACAAAAAGGCATTACAAAGGGTGATGAGCACAGCACAAAAAATTATGGGCTGTCCCCTGACACCACTGGATGAAATCGCCATGACCCGTTTGTGCTGTCCAGCCAGGTATAGTTAGTTAGGAATTGGGAGCTGTTCCCTTAAGGGAATGCATCATGGTAAATGTAGTTAAGGCATCCTGGGAAATGTAGTCCATGTCATGTGGCCACATCTGTAATCCTGATTGGTCACTGAACTGACCCTTTGTTGGGATGGTGGGAGGTCCCTTCACTCTCACCTAGACCTCAGCTAGCATGCTGGCATCTCTAAACCTTGCTCATTTGATATGGGATGAAAGGCATGAAAGATTACTATCACTTTACACCATAAATTGCAGCTATGCAGAGAATTGGACATTGAGATGAATCTCAACGTAATTGTGAGTTATCTTGAGGATGCCTGATGTACTCTTGAGGATGCCTGATGTACCAATGGATGCCTGATGTACCAATAAAAGCCTGATGTACCAATAAAAAAGACTTTGTATGGATGCTTTGTGGAGTTATCTGTCTGCCTAATATTCAGCTAGTAATTGGAGCGCAGAACAGTCCAGTTGCTTTTTGGAAAAGCACCTCTGGGACAACCAGAGGCTACCTTTCCTTATAACTATCGTTTTCTTGTTCAATGGTATGGAAGATGTTCCAAGATATTTCTTCAACTTTCCAATCTGGAGTATACCTTTAAGAATGTCGAAGCTGCCATTTATTGCTAATGTTTGCTTTGTTCTTTTTAACTAATAACCATCACTTTAGAGTGCTTAGTTTGGATTGGGACTCTCTTGAGAAAATTTGCCACAGAAAGAAGTGCGGTTGAAGAGAGGGAAGACTCAGACATAACACAAAAACCTACAGACTACCTCATAGAGTCTCCTGTCCCCCGTTGATTAAGAGGGGCATGAAAGAGGGAACATGTTGGAGGAAGCTTCACTCACCTGATACATCCTGCTTTGATGNCTTTAACACTGTGGAGAATATTATCATGAGTGATTTATGTCTGGATTTTACAGTTTGCTTAGACAAGTTAAAATATTGTAGTTAGACCTTAGTTAACAATGGCAAATGGGACAGGAATTGCTGTTGCTAAGTAACACAGTCATAAAGTGCAACATCACATGACTATGCTGCTTAGCAATAGCAATTCTGACACTTCTGGTTTCTGTCATTAGTTGAATCCCACACCATTATAAAGGGAGGATATCACCATTTGCAATCTCCTGTGGGCTTCTCCACCTGCTTTGCTTATTAAAAACTGGAAAAGAAGGTTGCAAATAGTGATCATATGACCACAGGATGCTGCAAAGACTGGAACAGTTATAAGTATCACTTATTCTGCACCATTGCAAGACTGAACAAATGGTTGTTAAACAAGGATCACATGTATTTCAATGACTACAACTACATATGCCTCATAAAATAAGGAGGGCTCTCCTCCATCTTCCTCAGTGAAGTCCTGCTCTGCTAATGCCAAAGGAGGACATTTGGACTGTCATTTTTTAACATCCTGAATGGAAGGGAAGGGCTGCAATTGGCTCCATGAACTTTTCAGGTGAATAGAGCAGTATTAACTATGGAGGAGAAAGTCTCACTATCTGAACCTGTAATAAATTTGAATTAAGAACTAAATGGCAGTCAATGTGTAAAGAAATGGACATCATAATTTAGTTGGAAAATATCTGAGATTTAGGGAAATGTAAAGCCATAAAGGCCTCCCTCTGTCTCTACCTGCCCATCAAATCTGGCAGAAGATATATTCCTGGTCCCCTTGATTAGAGTGCCAGCTAGTGGTGCCAGGAAACATCCTTTTTCCATTGCTGCATCTGTACTTTGGAAACTCGTTTCTCTCGAAATTTTGGTAGCCTCAAAAGCTTGTTGGCCTTCTAAAGCGCTTTAGAGCTGTGGTGAGGAGGGGGTTGAGTCTGTGAGTTGTATGACTTTTGATTAATTGGTTTATCCTTGAGGGCCATTTTTGTGTTTTCCTTTCTGGTGTGCTTTTATTCACTTCATTTTCTTATCAAATTGATATTTTTATTCTCTTGGCTGCCCTCTATTGCTTTATGTGAGATGCATAGCCATATAAATCAAATAAATAAATAGATAAAGTCCAGCTAAATTTCACAACAAATTAAATCATTGAAGAAAATTATTTATTCCCATGAACCTAGAATTAAGAAAAAGTAGAAAAGTAGAAAAACAAACTCACAATCCAGCCAGNAAATCAAACCCCTTTATTAAGTTATTTAAAAGAAGGGCTTTCTATGAGTACGCTGGTAGCTGCATCTCCACAGAGGAATATCTGCATCAGTTTTTGGGATCTCGGGCCTGACATGAGGCTCATAATGAAATAAATTATAAATGACAAATATGTAGCAATAGCAATTAGCAATAGCACTTAGACTTATATACCACTTTAAAGTGCTTTACAGCTCTCTCTAAGCGGTTCACAGAGTCAGCCTATTGCCTCCAACAATCTGGGTACCCACTTTACCCACCTCGGAAGGATGGAAGGCTGAGTCAACCTTTGAGCCCGGTGAGATCTGAACTGCCAAATTGCAGGCAGCCACAGGCAGCAGAAGTAGCCTGCAGTACTGCAATCTAACCACTGGGCCACCACG
Organism: Ophiophagus hannah; assembly: GCA_000516915.1. Lineage (NCBI taxonomy): Eukaryota > Metazoa > Chordata > Lepidosauria > Squamata > Elapidae > Ophiophagus > Ophiophagus hannah. Next base: position 8,099 of record AZIM01008029.1, on the reverse strand, counting down.
GCTCAGTATAACAATAGAGTACAGGTGTTGCTGAACTTTCGATCACAATTGAACCCCAAATCTATGTTGTTAAGTGAGAAATTTGTTAAGTGAGTTTTGCCCTGTTTTATGACTTTTCTTTCCAAATTTGTTAAGCAAATCACTGCAGTTCTTAAATTAGTAATGGTTGTTAAGTGAATCTGGATTCCTCATTGACTTTGCTTGTCACAAGATTGCAAAAGGTGATCACGTGACCTCAGGACATTGCATCTGTCATAAATGAGTCATCAAGCATTGAATATAAATCATGTGACCATAGGGATGCTGCAATGGCCGTAAGTGTGAAAAATAGTCATAAATCACTTTTTTTGGCACCATTGTAACTTCAAACACTCACTAAATGAACTGTTGTAAGTCTAGTTGAAAATCTGTGTATAATAATAAAGAAGAGTAGAGAAACCTAACTACACTCCAAAAGTCAAAGAGTATATAAGCCCCCTTAATTGGGAAGAAATTCATTTAAAAAAAACTCAGACCCACCTTTCCTTCCCTGCACACATTCCAGAAAATGTATGTATGGTTTACTTACATCTCCACACAAACAATCCAACAACCTCCAACAGACAGACACCAAAAAGCACAATAATGAATTGATGATGCAACTCTGCGGATCCTAAAATTAAAACAGAAAAAATAAGAAGGCCTATGAAGGAAAGGGCAAGGAATCCTTTAGGCAATGCAACAGTCTAAAGCAGCCAAAGGATTGCAGAAATATTAAATGATGTTGATATTAAATGAGGTTATTCCTAAAGCAGGTTACACTGCTCAAGTTTGCCCTGGGAGATTGTAAAAAGAAAAAAACAAAACAAAAGACAGGCCATTGTGCTGTCCAGACAGTTTAGAGTTAATGGGATTTGGGATAGTTAGTTAGGAATTGAGAGCTGTCCCCTTAAGGGAATGCNNCATGGTAAATGTAGTTAAGGTATCCTGGGTAATGTAGTTCATGTCATGTGGCCACATCTGTAACCCTGATTGGTCACTGAATTGACCCTTGGTGGGTCAGGGGAGGTTTCTTCTCTCTTGCCTGAACACACAGCCTCATGTTAGCAGCTCTACCCCCTGCTTCTACAATATGGGATGAAAGGGAAGAGATAACTATCTTCTTACCCAGAAAGACAGATATGCAAAGGATTGGACATTAAGAAGAATCTCATCATAACTGTGAGTTATCTTGAGAATGCCTGATGAACCAATAAAAAGACTTTGNATGGATGCTTTGTGGAGTTATCTATCTGCCCTTGTACATTACAGAGNATGCAAAGGATTGGACATTAAGAAGAATCTTGTCATAACTGTGAGTTATCTTGAGAATGCCTGATGAACCAATAAAAAGACTTTGNATGGATGCTTTGTGGAGTTATCTATCTGCCCTTGTACATTACAGAGGACAGTTTGTACAGGACAGAATAGGCATCTTGAAATACCAACCCACCAATCAATCATTCCCCCATCTCCAAGAAAATGATGCCATACTCACCAAAGTAATACCATAATACAGTGGCAATCATTGCAAGTAGACAGTAGATGATTAACTCTTTAGGACAGATGGAGAAAATTGAGAAGAAAAGAACATTACTAACAAGAAAATCCAGATATGCTTTTCCTATGATGAAGGAGATCTAAGTTGGACATTTTTTTCCAGAAAAGTTCTCTAACTGTGGGGAACATCTCAGAAGTAGCTCGCCTTCCCTCTAACCTCTCTTTGAACAATCCCCTGAGCATGGAAATGGGTTCATACATCTCTTCTCCCCTGGGGCTGAGGTGTTTGCAGCCCATCTTGCCTAAGATAAGAAACAGAATGTGATGGTGAAAAAGCAGGAAGTGTTTGCTAAGCAGGGCAACATTAGTGTCATTGTCCCACCTACAGGACAGCACTTACTTGACCTTGGCTGATTTCAAAAAGCCAAGCAAGATTGAACTGGGTAATTCTGAGGTAGGATATCAACAAACAGGCTCTAAGAGTTGAGATCAACCAGAGCTGAAAACAGATTGCCAAATAAAATAATGAAAATTTACTTCCATATTTTTGCTTCAAGTCTGGTTCCATAATTGGCCTTTCAGGAACCAGAAGTAGCATAAATATGGCATCCCATCTCTGACATCTCTAGATGCCCTGCATCAGGAGTTCTTTCTAGACACACAGTCCTATCAACTGTTCCTTAGGAGCCAGCAATGACCATAATATGGTCATAGAGAGGGCACCTGAAGCAAATGTCCCCTCATTCTTCTCTCTGTTACTGTCTAAACAAGCCAATCACATGAAAGCCACTGATTGCTGGGGAACGGTCATATAATTACATTCAAGCAATCCAGGCAGCAGTCTCCAAAGGAAGCATGATGGGAGGAAGAAACAAGTCAAGAAGGGAACCTCAGCAACCTGTGTCAGAATTCAACACTGGATGTCAGGTTTAAAAATTGGAAAGTTTTTAAACAACACATTTAACAACAAAAAAGTACTTCAGCATTCCCTATTTCTGTAGAAAACAATTTGAGAAGAAAAGCATGACCAAAATTATGAGTTTTTAAAAAATATTTGACTTTACTATTTCCCCTTTTTCAGCATGTCCAGCATAGGGAAGATTGCTAGGATTTGCCTGCTGGCTGGAGCTAAAAAGGCCATCCCTTCCCAATTTAGTTCAGTGCTTGCCCATGTTCACAGAGGCAGATTATGTGCTTCTAACCGCATTAACTTTGCTGCAGAAAAGGCACAAAAAGAACAGATTACTCACTACATAGTATCTTGAATGATTTTTCACCTGCAGGAAGAGAATTGGAGAATTTTAGGATTAAAGTAATATTAACATGGAAGTCCTTTTCCAGATTTTTCACAACAGGCCTGACAGAAACGCTATTGAGATCTGGAAGCTGAATTGAATAATGGCAGGCATGTTTTCAGATTCCTACAAGAATTAATTACTACTTTCAGGTCTTTCTGATCCTGGTAGGGCCATAACTGGTACACCAGCTACAGCTGAACCAAGCTTCCTTTTGCCAAATAGAGCCATCTCCTGCTGTGGTTCCGGGAGGACCAAGCCAAAGGCCTGTGTCTTCAGACTGTGGAGTCAGATCTATCTACAGCCAGTACCAAGACAGAAGATTCCAGATAGCCAAGATATTTACTGATAATTAGCACCTCCATCTTGCAAGTGTTGAGTATTGCCATAAATGGTCATTAGTAGTGGAGTCTGATGTCAGACTCCACTCATTGGCTCAGCCACTGGCGGGAGAAATAAAGTCCCGTNCCCGTAAGTGGCTGAAACATTGGACAGTGCCAGCTATAAAAGCCAGCGCCAACCGTGGCTTTCCCGCTTTTGTTTTCCAGACTAAAATAAACAGTTTACCTGCACTCCTACGTCCTGCCTCTTCACTCTGCGCACCCACATAATACTGGCGACCAAGGTGGGATCCTGAGGAGAGGACAAAGGACAACCTCGTGAGACTCCATGGCCATTTTTTGACTACCTGCTGCAAAGATTGAAACCCAGCCACCCAGAATGGCCCACCGCTCAATGTCAATCCCCTACGACCCATCCAAGGAGATGGTCTTCATATATGGGCTGATTCAGGCTACACCTGGAAGTCAACAGTCTCCAAGCAGCCTCCGGCGCCAAAAAGAGAGCCCTCTTCCTAACACACTGTGACTCTGAACTGTACGAACTAGGGGAAGCCCTCATCGCTAACGAGCTGGAGAAGTGTCCTGGGATGAGCTGTTTTAATTTAGACCCCAACATAGCCCCTGTCTCTGACTAAAGCCTCGCAGAGTCCCATTTGCTCTTTGGCCCAAGGTGCAAAAGCAATTAGATAAGCTGATTGCCCAAGGGGTCCTCGAGCCAGTCGACCATGCCAAGTGGGAGACCTCCATAGTCACCCCTGTTAAGCAGGATGGGTCAGTGAGAATCTATGTGGATTACAAGACTACTCTGAACTGGGCATTGCAACAAAGTGCATACCTGGTGCCAGTCGTACAGCACCTATTACACTCCCTAGGGCGAGGGAACATCTTTGCGAAATTGGATTTAGCCCAGGGCCACCAGCAATTGCCAGTCGATAAAGCAACACCTGTGGAACCAGCTGCCCCTGGGGTTG
>AZIM01008017.1:3874-16846 GCA_000516915.1 Ophiophagus hannah | reverse complement strand
CCCTCTCTAAGTGGTTTACAGAGCCAGCATGTTGCCCCCAACAATTTGGGTCTTCATTTTANATTTGAACTACCAAATTGCAGGCAGCCGGCAGGCAGCAGAAGTAGCCTGAAGCACTGCACTCTAACCATTGCGCCACCGCAGCTCATAATAACAAAGGCTGGAGTACTTCATGCTCTCCAATTAAAGTTTGCAGTTATATTTTAAATATAAGTTAAACTTAAACTTAAATATAAAAATAAAAATAAGTAATATATAGAACAGGACTAAGAAGCCTGTCAGCGTATTGGGATTACATTTAACTTTTCATGGGAAATACATACAAGGAGATTATGAAGTGGTGGACTCTATTGTACATGCTCCATTCTGAAAGATAGTTGGATGTTATGTTGTATGTTTTGACTTTATTAAAATGCAGTGCTAGGGTATCTGCTGCCATTTTTATATATTCACTGTCTCACAATGATAAGAAGTGGCACTGCAAACTTTGGACCTTTGTATCAGAAGTCCACAGTACAATTGAGGAATTTCCAGACTCATTATGGGATATATTTGTTTTAACATCCATTGTGAAAGAGACCAACACTAATTATGAATATTGTTCAGTAAAACATGGTTAAAACAATCTGTAGTTTAGCATGATGTGTGAACATGGTACTATGATCAGAAAGAATAGTTCCGCGTATTTTTTTCAGTGAAGGCTTCCACTGAAACCTGCAATAATGGAATGATAAAAGACACCTCTTTTTAAGATGAAATTGCATTCTTGCCCAGAAGTGGATGGTCCCGAACTACCTCAACCCTTCATGGTTGAATAGAATTTGAACCTCCTCCTTCTTTTTTTTAGTCTTTGATATTTCTGACCACATGGTGTTAGTTGTCAAAACATTTAATTAGCACCTTTTTTTACAACTAGCAAGCTTCTGGTTTTTTGGAGGTTCAGACTAGTTCTTCTCCTATCTTACTTTTGTCATGGCCCCGGACTCAGACTCTGAAGAAACTGCTCCAGCTGAACCACTGGATTGTCAGCCTCAGGGGCTCCAAGGCAGGAATCCCATGAGGCTGATCAAGTACAGATGCCATTGGACCAGCTGGAGCACTCAGATAATGTTGGACAACCTTCAAGCCCTTGGACTTGGTGAGTAGAGCAAAGAATGGAGCAAAGACCCTTAATGAAGTTCCCTGCCAGCAAGGGAGTAAGTCCCTTGATTAAAGGCAGCTGGCTGAAGCTTGATTGAAGAAATAGCCCTGACACATGTTTCTGTGTCCTGGAAACAACTGTCAGATCTCTTGCTGTGGTGTCTCCTGATTTTTAGAATAGCTGACAAACCTGCCTTGGCTTTCTGAACTTCACAATGGATTTGGCTTCCCTTCTGTATGTTCCTACATAGGCAAGCTTTCCAAGGGACTCTGTTTTGATTTACATTCCTTGCCTTGCCTGCCATTAGATGTTCAGCCTTGAGGGGATTGCTATTTTCACCTAGGAACTGAATGGGTTTGAGATTGAAACCCAAAACAGGACAACTTTGATCATTCCCTTTTTAAAAAAATACATTTTTCTTTGCGCCTTGTGGATAAGAAATGGCTGATTGTCCACAATGGCAACCATTGAGTAGGATTGCCAGGTACCATATTCCAAAGCAGTTGTCTTTTTTCTACCAGCTGTCTTTCTTATTTGGGACCTTCTCGAACCACTTGAGGCAGCCATGGGCTACCTATTTTTTCCTAGACCCTTCTTGGTCATTGGGTTCTAAAGTCTTCATTGCTGCCTTCTAAATAATTAACTTGCTTTTTAATTTCCTAACTGTTTCATGGAATAAAGAGGAAATTTATGGAGAACCAGGTAAAGCTATCCAATATGCTCAGGTAGAAATTAAAGGAGAACTCAGTGATAATTCTTGGCTATTGCCAATGATGCTTGATATTGTCACTGACTCCAGTCCCATCCTACTTTCTTTAGCTACTATTAAGCACAATGAATCATTCTATTTGTTGAAAAGTGGAGGAGCAGGTCAGCAAGAAGAACTATGCAAGGACAGGGAATAAGGTATGGCAATTGTTACTGCTCTCATCTTGGACCAAGATATAGGTACTGCTTCTAAGCAAAGGTGTTGCACAGTTTTGAGTTAAAAAGCTACAATAAATATTTAGTTGTCATTTGTTTTTAATTATATTTATGTTTCAGTCTGCTGAACTGGAGACAGTACCTATGGTTGGGTTCACACATTACATCATGCCATTTTTTTAACCATGATTTGTGGACTAATTCATAATCATTTTTACCTTTGGCATTCCACTGTGCTGTAAATAAACCATTTCATCTTACTTTATTTTTGTTTTAATGCTTCACAGAGTAAGAAAATGCCTTAAAATGCCTTTAAAAAACCTACCTCTAAAATAACCCATATACAGATTCAGAATTATGCAACAAATATACACAAACACCTGTCTACCCAATTAAAATCTTCTGTTACAAAGTTCTCTCTTCCTATGCTTAGTGGTATAATGTGGTCTTGATTGCTGTTAAATCAGGATGGGAAAGAAGGATCTCTATGGGGAAGCAATTAGGGTATGAGAGCAATAATCAAAATATCAGTTTTTGAGACTGTCAGTCAGATGGATTTCTTGTATAGACAGGATCTGGAGAGTATGGACCATATTCAACCTGATTAGATAGGCAGATTAATATGGGAAGAGGCAATTCCACATATAACCTAGTCCAGAGCTATATAGGACCTTAAAGATAATTGACAGCACTTGCAAACCAATCAGCAACCACTGCAGCTGTGGAAATTATGTGGTCACCAAAGGGTATTGTATTGTAGGAATGATCTTCGGCAGAGGTGTCAAACTCACGGCGTCATGTGATATATCGTGACTATTTTCCTCCGCTAAACCGGGCATGGGCATGGCCAGTATGTGATGCATTCAGCCTGTGGGCTGCGAATTTAACATCCCTGATCTTAGGAGACAGGGCAAAGAGATATAGCCAAGGGAATGGTTAGTTAAGAGGCAGGTCTGTGGTTGTCTTGGTAATCATTAATTCCTGGGCTGTTCTAGTGAATGCAAGTAGTAGACACCCAACATCAGTTTGGGGAATTCTACTGCAACCTTAGTAGATGGGCTGAGAAACTCTGGCAAGGATACTGATAGGGATGGGGAGGAATGGGACACAATAGTAAGTCCAATGCCCCTTTGGACCTAACCACAAACAAGTTCATAAAATTTAGGAAATAATGCATCTTGATGCCAGTATGGATGACAATAGGTATCCCACCCTCTTCTATCCTAGGACTATGGTTTAGTACAATGTATAAATACTTCACAGTGAGTACTATTAATCTTTTCTGCTGATATTTTCATCTATAGCTCAAGTGGGTCCTCCAGGAGTTTGGCTTGAATCAATATATGGAGATGTAAAAATCAATATTTTACATCCTGAGGCAGATCAACAAAAAATGTGGAAGCAAGACACGTTAAAATATCAGCTAACTATCTGGAAAAATGCAACCCATTCTAAGGTAACATGTTTGCTTCTTTGATTAATATTTGCTGAGATCTTTATGTATGTGTGTGTGTGTGTGTGTGTAGAAACCATTACATTATGATAGAAGTGTACATGAAATGGGTTTCTAAATACATTTTTTTCTAAAATGTACTTAACTATTTGCTCAAAAGTTGTCTTGAATTCTGGGACATTTTTAGTATATAAAAATAAGAACAAACTTTACTCCCTTCTAGGATTAATGATGTTACCTAGTTTAGTAATAAAATGTCTGCAAGAAAACCATCAGGCTCAGTGAGCCCCAAGGATCCCAGAATAGCTTTTTATTTTAGTATACAAATGTGGAGTTTCAATAGAGCTACATTGTGCTTGACAACTTTCTTAAGTTACCTATGAGAATTAGGTCTGAAATAACTTAAATATTCAGCATGTATATTTCTTCCTTGATCCTTTCTTAGCAAAATCTGCCAGCTGATGGTATAGAGTTTGTAACCATGCAGGAGTTCATGGTTTCCGTGGTTAGCATGAATCTATCCCAAATCATTTGTATTATGGTGGCATAATACAAATTAGAGTTGCACATTAAATCAGTTTTTCCCTCCTCAGGGCCAGTTGATCAGGTAGAGGAGGACATTACCATGGACAGATCACTCTAGTCTTCCAGAACATTGGTGCTTCTTCCCCTTTGGGGAGATAGGGCCTCACCCAGACAACTGCTAGACCCAGCAGGATTCCAGAGAGATTCTGGGTATCTAGTGGATTGTTCAACCAAAGCCCTAATTGCCATCTAGACTGCCCTACTGGACAGGGACAAACCACAGGACAATCTGCAGGGCTGCTGGAAGGAATATTCTGGCTGTCTGCCAGATAAAGTCTCTCAGATCCACTACGACTTGGACTCCAACTGGGCAAGTCCAGCCAAGTTACATGAGACTCAGTCTAGTGGGATGATCTGGGATGAGTTTTAACCAATAAGACTGCTTGGATCTTCATAACTTCATAAATATTTGAGTTTTCATTATTTTTGTGCACTCACATTTATATCATTCTTGCTATATAAAGAAAAATGATTGGTTGTGTTTACCTGTAATCAAAGTTCCTTCCCAATTCATATTTTTATTGAAGTAGAAAAAGATGTTGGAGCAGAAAAGTGAAAATTAGTTCTCTGCTGTGTTTCTGTTCAGAATTGCCCAGTTTCCTCTCCCCATACTGTTGATTTTTCCACAAGGAAAGTACAAAATATGTACATCGCTTTTGCCCTGCAGTGGCAGATGGCATTTTGATATGAGAAACAGTAAACACTTCTGCATTGGGGTGGCTGCTTTGCTATGAATAATATGGGAATTCTACTTGGAAGATAGATCAGATATTAACTGCTCTCATCGGTGCCAAAACATTCCCTTCCAACCTCACAATTCAAGAAAAGTAAGCAGTGACATCCCTAGGAAGAGACCTGAGTGTCATCATCTTGCCAGCTGATAAAGAAAGATGCACAGTAGTCCTGAACAGAAATGACTACAAAGTCAAGGTGAACAGTTTACTAAAGGATACTGCTAAGTATTAGGCTTTGAAGAGAGATCCTGCCAGCACTTATAATTTATGGATTGCCTGCAACAACTACTGAAGGACAGTGACATTGATAAGTCAAAATACTCCTGCCTTTGCCTTGGGGAAGCCATCCCAATGCAGAAGTGTTTACTGTTTCTCATATCAAAATAGGACATTGTCAGCAAGGTTCAGGAACTGAACCCTGATGAAACAATGGCTTCTTATGATGTCACTTTTCACCTGCATTCCCACAGCTGAAGTAGTCACAGGGGTGAGGAAACTACTATAAGACAACACATTAGGTGACAGAACCAACTTTAGCCCATACTGTATATGTATTATGCTGGACCACCATTCTATTTCAAATACAAAAAAAAAATTTATAGAGAAAAGCACTGATGAGCTATGAGCTTGCCTGTTGTCTCCCATTGTGGCCAATGTCTACATGGAAGAAGTAGAATCAAAGGACTTTTCCTTCTTTCACAGGAATTCCATCCACCCATTGGTATAGATACATGAAGGATACTTGGGTCAAAGATAAAACATAGGAAGTAAACTAAACACATCAATGTGTGGAAAGCAACATTAAGTTCACACCAGGGGATGTTAAGGGACAAAGCTTGGCCTTTCTGACTGTGCAGTGCATATAAGAAACCCATACACAGAGATCAGTATTTATCTTTTGACTCCCACCACCCACTGGAGCACATACTGGGAGTAAACAGAACCTTACATCACCGAGCTGAAAGTTTGCCCACAAGCAAAGAGGGAAAACAAAACAAAAACATATCAAGTACTCCAAACATGAAGCTAGCCCAACTGTGCCTTTGTCAAATCCACAAAAAGATCTAGTAAGAACATCTTCACTACAGACAGAGAAGGAAAGAACAACAAACAGAACTGCATTGTTATTCTATACGCATTTGGGGAGGGATGAAGCTGTTTTCTGAATTTGATTTTTCTACACCTGTATTTTTCAAGTTTGACAACTTTAAGATATCAACTTACCCATATTAAGCCAATAACACATCTAATTTTAACTTTCTGCAACAAGAATTGTCAACATTGTTATAGTATTACAATAATAGTAATACAATTACTACAATAATGATAACTAACAATAAATTCAATTGTCTCTAGGAAAAAACACAATCTATTTTTCCAGGTGAAATCATTTATGATCTTGAACCAGAAACTACTTACTGTCTGAAAGTTAAAGCACATATGGATGATCACATTTCTTTTTACAGTCCCATGCATTGTATACAGACTTCTAAAGGTATGTATTTCTATGTGTTCATTTTAAGCATGGAAATCCCTTGAAACCTGTTTTTTTTTAAAGAAAAGAAATCATAGCATTTTATTTACAATAATATGGCATTTAGAATCATGTTTTCTTCCCTCTATTCTACTGTAATCAAGATATGGGAAAGGAGTTAGTCTGATTATCTTACCTATATTCCTTTCTATCAATCTTTCTTGGAGATTTCTCTAATACAACTATTAAAGTGGATACCTTAAGGAGTGTCCCTTAAGGCCTGACGAAAGGACTGTGATATATTTTATTAAGCCAAGAAAGTAAAAACTCAGCAGCACTCTAGTAATGTATTTCTTAATAGGAGTTAGATGGCTATTGAAGAGTATATACTATTTACGGGAGAGGTCTCCAAACTTGGCAACTTTAANACTCCCAGAATTTTCCAGCCAGCATAGCTTGCTGAATAATTCTGGAAGTTGAAGTCCACAAGTCTTAAAGTTGCCAAGTTTGGAGACCCCTCATTTACAGTATTTATTTTCTTCTCAAAAACTAGTGAAGAAGTTTAGTAAATCTAGCAAAAATGTCAACTTCTGAAAAAGGGTTTTGTTGTAGAAATCTGATGAGAACAGGAATTTGCTGATATTGGAGAATCTGCCTTTAACATGGTTTACTGTAACATAAGAGGCCAGCACAACTTTTGCTTCCTGTTTAATTGGATTAGAGATTTGTATGTAGCTCTCCATTCTTGCTAATTTTAAAAAAACTATTTCAAATTATTTTTTTCTCCTTTTAGTTTGGATTGGACTACCTCGTATTCAAAATCTTCAAATTCATAGCTTGAATATGAAGCATCTCTTATATTGGGATAATCTATATGATGGAAATGTGCGCTTCATAGTACAGCTGCTTCCGTAAGAATCCTTATTATGTATTTCTTATTTTCATATTGCATCTCATTTCTACTATTTTTATTGTTTTGAAGCTTCGTGTATGTGTGCATGCTGAAATGTTTGAAGATTAGTAGGGGGTGCATATGTACATGTGCTGCTGTAAGAATGATGACAATGAAGTGTCATCATTGGTGGGGGCGAAGTGTGTTTAATAGATAACAGAGAGTATCTACACATATGACAGTTTAACATATTTCACTGTCTTTCACTGCCAAAGACAGAAAGATTGAACTACTCTTTGGTTAGAGTTGGAATATAATGTGCTGATAAGTATATATTGCATCAATTAACTTTCTATTCCTACAGTGGTTACAAAGCCCATCATTCTCTAGATATTTCCAAGGACTGGGAAAATGTATCTAAATGTGAAAATATTCAAACTACATTTTGTGATCTCTCATCTGTCATTGGCTCCAGTGGAATTTACTATCTCCGTGTGCAAGCAGTACATAGTCATAACAAGTCACCTTGGTCTAAAACCTTAGAATTTAAACCTATAGAACAAAGTAAGTTTCACTATTTATATCCATTCTGTTGCTGTTTATGAATAATACACAAATACTTAATATTGTTCATCAAAATTTCTGTAGTGCAGCTTGTAAGTAATGTGTATGTTTGTGTATGGATACAGAAACATACTTCTTGACAGCTTACTATAAAGCACAAAATAGCTTTATATTATAGCAGAGGTGTTTTTTAAAAAAAACAAGTATAAACTCTCCTTAACTAATATGCCTATGGCCTTAAATAACTTATTTGAGCTCCTTCTAGTAAGCATAGTAAGTGAGGATGAGATTTCCTGAACACTTAAAAGGAAAAAAATGTGGTTGGCTGCTTAGGTTGCTTACAGACCCTGAAGTGCCCATTCCCTTAAAAACCTTCATACAAAATGATTGAATCATACTTTCCATTTTGAAAGAAAAATCATATCATCCCTTACACTCTACCTAGCAACTCAGTTGGACACAAAGACCAGGCAGAACAATAAGACTAAATGAATACCAACCCACTCCAGTTTGAAAATGGTTTCTTAATTGCCTAGAATACCAGAATCCCTCTGAAGTGAATGGAAAGTATTAAATGGAAGAATCCCTCTGAATGGAAGAATGGAAGAATCCCTCTGAAGTGAATGGAAAGTGGTAGCAGTATTTCACTATGAATTGCTCCTGCAAATCTTCAGTTATATTCAAAAGGATGTAATTAGAATTATACAACTATCCTACAGGCAGAGGCTTTTAAAAAGTGTATTTTTTTAAAAAAATGTTTTGAAATTTTCCTTTAGTTTTAGAGTTTTAGCTTCCAATATTAGGCATGTTAAATATTTAATAAATATAAAATTATTTTAAAGATAAAATGGGTCCACCAAATGTTTCAGTCAATGCCAGTAAGGATTCAATTAATGTTTTCATCGCTTCTCCTGGAGAGTTGGAAAACAGCCCAATGAGTGATACATATGAACTGACCTACAACGTTTGGTACAGGACTTCATCTATCACGGTAACATTTTTTATTGTTCCAAAGCAAATACACATTTGTATCAAAGCCTTTTACCTCAAACCTTCTAAAAACCTATGACATATTTGATAATTTTGCTGATTTTGCAGTCCAACTGGACCACTTGGAAGAAGATGAAGAAATTACTGACATGCCACTAACAGAAATGGCAAAATACAGCTTATATCTTCCACTTGAATTATTTCAACATTGAGCCCAATAAAATAATTGTTTGCGTCTGTAGGTATATGTATGTCCTGACTCATTCTTAGAGATTTTATAACCTCTGCAGAATGACATCCTGTCATTGGAATCCTCTTCAAAATATTTTATGGATTTTGTTTGGAAGATAGTTACACATTCAAATTGCAAGTTGTTAAGGACATTCCAACACTGCAGTTCATTCATAACATTTCCACTAAAGAACTGACTAGCCACACAACAGTAGTTTTCAAACACACACACAGCCACAAAATGTGGCTGTTTTTAAGAGCTGCTGTGTTTGTGCTTCTGTATTCACATATATTCAAATAATTTTCAAGTTATGTACAAGTATAGTGAATATATATATATATATATATAATGAATCTTTAAATCTTAATATATCTTTTAAAAAAAGAATCCTTAAATAATTATTGTACAATTTTGCCTTTTCAATACAATATCTTCAAGTGGAAAATATAACTTTGTCATCTGCTTTCTTCAGGGGCATTAAACTCAAACATGTCCTCTCAAATACTGCTTACTAGGAAATAGTGCCAATGACAGTCCATCAGTTGTCACCAGTATTTTCCTATTCTTCATATTGATTGACCCATATTTCTGCAATTATACTGTATATTGCTTCTAATGCTAAAATATTTTTCTCAGAATTTATTACGATTTAGTTATGGTCTGGTTTATCCATGTATGTATTCCCTCTTTCGTGTTTTTTTGCAGAAGGAACTCAGACATAAACCATCACAGTTTATAATCTCAAATCTGAACTCCTCAACATTATATTGCTTAAAAGTGCAAGCATTTTCCGAAATATATAATAAAAGTAGTGCTTTTAGCAATGAAACTTGCATTAAGACAGCCAAAGGTATGTTAACATTTGATTTGGAGTATCTTATATCTCTGCTCTCATTTTTAGTATTTATATTGTCCCTGTTAGTTATATTAGGGTTTCAAAGTGTAAAATTACATTCATAACTTTTAAAAGAACTGCAACTTCAAAACGTTCACAGACTTGAAAGCAGATTTTTTTAAACAATATAACTGTGACACTTTGGAATGATTTTGAGAAAGATTCAAAAGGATTGTATTTCATAATATGACAGATTCAATAAGAAGCTATTTTCAATCTTATGTTAAATGCATAGAGGCCATGTATATTTGGATGTCCTTATTTTTGCATTAAAATAATTTGTTAGTCATAAACCTGGGAAAGGTTGAAGATAATATTTTTTGAATCTGTCATAAATTTGAATGGTTGTTTAAAAATTGACTGTAAATCGAGGATTACCTGTGTTTTACCAGACTTCTTTGGAGTTGTGTCTGGCCCCTTTGGTAGTGATATTTCAGAAGGAATTGAAAATTTAATTCTGGTGGGCTTTCAGATTTGGAACTTGTTTCTTATATATGTTTTGCAAGCTACTTTATATTGTGTTGGGGAGATGGATAATATTTTACTGTATGGCTTTTTTTTGTGTTTTCATATATTGACCAAAGTCTGGTAGTATGAGTGCTATAAAAAGCTGTGAGTAGCTAATCACTGCTGCTGGTAGGTTTGCTATAAAACTACATTTACATAATGTAGTACAGTTTTATGTAACTACATTTACATAAAAATATAATGTAAACCCTTCCTCTGTTCTCATGTAGTGCTTGCTACATGAATTATTTTCATGGGGATGAGACTCTGCTGATTTCTATTGATAGAGGGGAAGTAATTACATTGAGTTTCACGGATCAGTTGCTCCTGATAGTAACAAAGCTAAAATGCTGAATTAAGTACAATGGAGGTATATTGGGGGAAATTTTAGGACTCTCTATCCAAACTACAATGAGCAAAAACAGAAGGGTAAAAAACTTTTAAGTATGTATCTAGGCAACGTATCTAGGCAACTGTATAATTCTGTCCTGCGTGATACAAGCCATCAAGGCTATTAATGAGAAGAAATCCACTTTGCTTTCTTGTGCAAACCAATTTCACTCAATTTAGCTTGATTTTCTTTTTGTTTTGTAGGAGAATCTTCACATTTCATCCCCCTCATTATTTTTGGTGTGGTTTTTACAGTATTCTTAATCTTTGCTATTCCTTATGCTCGGAGAGGCATAAACTATGTATTCTTCCCTAAATGTAAATCTCCAGTGGTCATAGAGGTATTTATCAACAATTTAACATATTATTTAAAATAAATACAATTAAAATAATTGTGGAAAAGTAGACTAGAAATATCACCTATGTTCATGTGGAAACTTTTAAAATTCTGTTGCGAGTGAGCACATACAGATCTCTGTGAGGATGCTGTTCTGTAGGGGGAAGATACAATGACAGAGATCTTTGATCGGCCACTCATGAGTACCCCATTTTTCCCCCAAGTACTCTAAATAGCCAAATTAAGTATTACACTGAAACGGCAGCTGTGAACCTAGATCCCCTCTCCGACATACAGCAGAAGCCATTCTACTGGGTAGCAGTCTGTATTTCATCTCTCTTCACTTTATTGATTGTTGATATTGATGTTTATTTTTTACTGCTGACTAAGTGAAGATAGCAAACTGTAGAGTTCCATGAATTCGCTTTAGACTCTGTTCAGATCTGTAGTCCTATTCGTATTCCAACAATTGATTTGGTGTCTGTTTTTGTGCAATTATTTAAATTTTAAAGTGTATTCTAGTAATTAGGCTGGTCTGGCTAACACTCAAGAATTAATAATCTTTTCAGAATCTAAGCAGTACTTTTAAACTTCAGTGAGTTAGCTTTATCTCTATATAACTTTTAACAGGGCCTTGTATAATAAATAGTTTCAGCAACATTTTATAATACTGTAATAGTGATTATTAAATTATGTTAAAACTTGTTTACATTTTTCTTATCACTTTATTTTGTCCCACTGCAGAACTTTGGAGAAAAAGATTTGAACAGACTGTATTTCCCAATTGCAGAAGAGCAAACAGACAAATGTATGGTCATAAATTCCGGTGTTGCTCTTCCATGTAAAGATAACCTGGATGATGTCAGAGTCGACAGAGGGTTGGAAGAGATCAGTCAAGACTCAGGAAACTATTTTATTGATGACATTATCATTTCTGGAGATAACGAATCCCATCAATCCTCAGAACTAATACCAGTATAACTGCAAAATAATGCAAGCTGGAAACAAGATGAGAAAAGCATCATCATGAGGAAAACTTGCTCATTATAGAAATAATCTGGATTGCCATTAGTCTATAAAGACCTGGGTCTGAAAGTGGCCATGAGCTGCCTTCACTGACACGGATTTTGAGCGTTGTGGCCTGCTGCTGGAAGAACCATTTACAACAAGTGAAGGAACAAATTTGTTTTCTCTTAAAATGTTCTAGGGAAAAAAATACTTTTATATGATGGTGCTGAAATCACATTCCTGTATTTGTGTATAAATACAAAAAGGACACCTGGGCATTTCATTCTTACAGTATTAACTGCAGTGGATTCTAAGGGACTGATTATAGGCTGAGTGAGTCTATAGGAGTTTTCAAAAGTATTAAAGAAAAAGTCTACTCGTTGGAAAGAAGGGAAGAAGAGTTTCTGTGTGTACCAAATAAATATATGCAGGGTTTATGCTTTCCTTGTCCGGTATGCTCACAGTACTGGTATTTTCTTTGTTCATCATTCATTAAGCAAGATCATTCTCTTGACACAAAGCAGTTTATCAGGGTAAACTTGTAAAAAGTGTTAACAGATTAAAAACTTGATAATCTGTACAAGTTACAGTTTATAAAACCAGTTGCATGCATGGCCAGAATATTTTTCTGGAGCACCCTGAACCACTTTTCAACTATGGCAGCCAGATAGCAGCAGCACATTTTTCTGTTATTTTGAGCTATATGTCACTGCGTTATTTTTTTTTAAATTCGCATTTATATGCTGCCCTTCTCTGGAGACTNNGGGCGGCTTACAATCTTTGGAGCACATCCCTTGCGCTCAGCAGTAGCCTTCATTCTTATTGTATATGCCTGCTTATTACTAG
>AZIM01008015.1:40246-51253 GCA_000516915.1 Ophiophagus hannah | reverse complement strand
AAAAATCTTTTCTAAAAAAAAAAAAATACCACAATAAAGTTGCCAGAATTAGGATTTTTGGGCTCACAGTTATTTTCATATCAGTAAAAGCTTCTGCAAAATTGTTTGCTTCCCAAAAGGTATAATGGAGATTATTACATATGTATGAAACTTTTTCCCTCATGCACTGCACCATCACAATAGCCAGATCCTTCCTCAGCTCTTTTATAACTTTTGAGGATAGTTACTTGCAATCTTTAATATTTTTTTCTGCAGTATTTAATTAGAGGAGGTTTACAATGCTCCAACTTTTCTTACCACCACTTTCTAAATAGCTTGATAAAAGTAATCCCTGAACTTCTAACATCATACTGTGTCTTTTAGGCATTATATCTACTCATTTGTACTCTTTCTTGCACATTCCAAACTGAAACTTTTGTCCATATGAAGTTATTATTCATTATTTTGAACAACACTGCTTCTTTCCCGAACACTACAAAAGGAAAGAGGCTGTAGCCAGTCTTGGAAAATGAGACTTGCAGTACCTCTCATTATATAATTTATATCTATCTTCATTGACATGTTAGTGTTAAATGTTGCAGATGATACAAATATTATTTCATCTTGTTATGGATATTGTATGGTCTTGTAGTGTTGGGGTAGTCTCTTTGCTCCATTTCTAACCCCCTCACTAAAAAAGTGGAACCAACCTATATAATCCTGTATTCAATTTTCACATGTTCACATTCAAGCATTTATTACATTAAATAAATAAAATATTTGGTGTGTAAACACAACGTTCTCTAAATAAATAAGAACACCTGAATCTGGACATTAAAATCCATTATAATGTATGTTTTGCTCTTATATAGAAAAATATCAGAGGAAACAAAAAATATCAGAGGAAAAGAAGAGTAGGAAAATCTAGGCTAATGTTAATCATAACACTGAAATAAGTAAGTAAACTGACTTCAGAAAAAGGGAAAAAAACTGTCTCAGTGGCAAAATCTGTACATATATATTTCTGGATCGCTCATTCAAAATGTAATAAAATTAAATATTGATTTGTGTCATACAGAGTGATAAAAAGATAGGTTTTAATGCCCAAGCTTCCCTAACTCCTGGGAAATCTGCCAAAACAAAACAGTTTTGCCAATCGTTCTCTGAACAAAAGAAACACTTGTAAGAAAACAAACTTTAAAATATTAGGGAAAAAACACATATTATGGTATAAATAGAATTGCTTGGCTACTTTATGAAATAAAGAAACTGTAGAAAAGCAACTGAATATATTACTGATATTTCATTTTATCACAAAATAAATAATTTTGATAATTATATATTTGACAGCAGTGTTAATATTAGTATTGCAATCTATCTTACTTTCAATTGAAATTTTTCATTCCTGAACATTAGGTGGAAAAAAAATCTAAGCCTGCATGATATCAAAATAAATGAATGGAACACATTGTAAATGTCCTGATTATTCAGGTTGAATCAGTGGTGGGATTCAGCTGATTCGGACCAGTTCAAGCGAACAGTTTGGAGAACTGGCAAATGCAACCACTGGCTGGCCCTGCCCCACCGAGTCACTCCTCATCTCGTCTGCTCACCCAGCATAGTTGCTGCTGCTCTCCATCCGGCTCCCTCACTTGCCTCGACCACATGGTCTCTGAGGGCCAGCCAGCTTGCCTGCNTGCCTGCCTTCAGCTGC
Organism: Ophiophagus hannah; assembly: GCA_000516915.1. NCBI lineage: Eukaryota > Metazoa > Chordata > Lepidosauria > Squamata > Elapidae > Ophiophagus > Ophiophagus hannah. The sequence continues at coordinate 49,560 of AZIM01008015.1, read as the reverse complement.
ATCCCACCCAGCACTCTCTGAGCGGCCCACCTGAGCTGCCCTGAGCTGCCTGGTAGCCTGGGTGAGCTTGCAAGCAGCAAGGCCCAAATCCCGGCACAGCTGCCACCCACGTGGCCCAGCCAGTTTGCCTGCCTTTCGTGTGGCTGAATCCCACACAGCGCTCTCTGTAAAAAATAGTGGGGATGGAAATGATGATTGGAAAAACGATATGGAAAACGTAGATAAGGACCCAAGGGATGAGTATGGGAGGCAAGTCAAAAAAAGAAGTGGGATTTCCAAGAGGATGAAAGATGGATTCTTTTTTTAAAAAAAAATAAGATTGGCTGTACTAAAAATTAAAATAGATTGAAAAATTAGAAATAAGGGGAATATTGTTATACATATTTTATATAACACATTTAAAGTGAACATTAGAGGTTAAGATCAGATTTCGAAAAAGGATGTTATTAGTTATGCTCAAAAATAATGCTATTACTATTAAAAGGATGTAGCAAATATTGAATAATCAAAAAATGAAGGATTATGTGCTGATACAGATATGTTTAAAAACATTAGATTACGTAAGTCTGATTAATGTAGTAATTTTCATGTGTATCAATATTACTTTTGTACCAAAATGAATGACACTCAGATGCCACACTGTCCATGAGATGATATTGATGTATGTTTTAAAAATAAAAAACTTTACCACAAAAAAATACTTGTATTTGTGTGTCCTGCTGCTATGATCATTAGTGCTTGCTCATTTTTTTCTTCTATATTAAATGCTTCAAAATCCCTATTTCTCATCACTGGAATTGCTGATTTTTGTTTAAGGCCTTATAGTCCGAGCTGCAAAAGTCTAAAATCTGATTTCCAGTTACTGAAAACTTATTTCTGTTGCCACATTTTTGCATTCCAGAACTGCTTAAAAAAATCAAAGCTCTTTTTAACAGGGCACCTTATTAATTATTCACAGCACTGAATTGTATTAGTATCAATGATATGTCATTCTTTATCCTTCCTGCATGCCATTCTTCAGATTTAATGAATGATGATAAATAGTTTTTTTTGTTCTACTTTCTAATGAAACCATACTTGTGAGCACTTTTTTCATTAGTCAATCTCCAAGGTAGAGATATCATTTTAAACGAGGATTAACTGTGGAGACCTTGAGACTTGGAAGCATTAATGAAGAACCCCTTGAACACAATAACAAGATTGTCAAAGGAAGCAGAAATTTATTGTCCTAAGAATCTGCATATAAATATACTACTTGGACTGCCATCCTTCCATGAAAGGTGTGGATCATCTTATACATGGCCAGAAAAAGTGGAGAATTATTATAGGGATTGAGAATAATCTTGCTGGACCAAAAAAAACTAGCATGGGATTTATCCGAACTACTAATGTGTTTTTTCCTGAAGTAATACATGGTCAGTTTTGAAAACTGCATGAATTTTTATTGTTAATACATGTCTGATTTCCTGAGGGAAAAATGCTAAAACTGTAAATTGCAAACCTACAGTGTACCTACATTTCCCCTTCCCTTGTCTACAGTTCAGTTTGAAATGAAAGAGAGGAAGAGAGGGGGAGGCGGAGAAAGAGAAATGAAGGGGGTTAAGCAAAATCTGAGGTTTGAATATCTTGTGAATTAATAGTCGCTGGCGATGTCTTTTGACTGGCAGATTTATTCCAATGGAGAACAAGTGTTGTGCCCCTGGAATTTCTGCTGAGAAAGTACTGTGTATATATTGGAAGATTCTGAAAGACTTGCACAACTCCAGTAAAAATCTAAAATAAGTAAAGGTGCTGAAGCAATTATGTTGAATCTTTCTTAATATTTTTAAGACTCCTGGCAACATACTGCAACATAAGGTACACAACATAAAAGTACTGCAACACTATAATTACAGCTGTATGCTTTGCATTTAGTGCATAGGCACAATCACTGTCACTATCCCCATTGCAAATGGTGTTTAAGTGTTCCCCATTCTGCGCTGGGGGGAAAGGAATTTTGACATTTCTCACTGTTGGTTTTGACTACTTTTCTCTGTCATACATAAAGAGCTTAATGACTAGTTTTAGGCCAGAACTACACTTTTCACCATATCTGGAGAAAGAATATTCCTAACCTTCATTTATGTTGTTACCTTGAGGTTATTTATAGCATGTGATTATGCTTTCTCCCCAATCATCAGCTTTTTCATTTACAGACTATAAATAGAAATCCCTTAATCCCTATGCACACATACTTTATCCCCCAGCCTTTCTAATGGATTCTGAAACTCTCTTCTATAATTTCAGTGATTTTGCTTTAACTATAGTAATCTTTTGGGCCTCTTTATTTTCCTGAACAAAATCTCGTTTGTCATCCATTTAGCTTATTTCTATATTTTCTACTGTTATGAACAATCTATTTTTCATCTAGAAATATCCATTGTTCATTTTTATTAGCTGTTTTAAATTTCTTCTTAAGCTAGACTTAAGTATTAATATTTACTGTTCTGAAATTTGCAAAACTATGCTACATAATACTGAACTTTCAAACAAACCTTTTTTTACTATCACATAAATAATAATCACAAATTTTAAATGGTTCCCTTATATTTCAATAACCTTCCAATGTCCTGTACCTTTGTAACCAGTAATGGACTGCCTTATGACATCCAGTTCATTTTATGAATGAGCATCAATAACCTTATGCTGGTAGAAGGTTTAATATAATCAGGTTGACAGAAGCATGATGAAAGGAAATATATATAGAAAGAGGAAAAGAGCAGAAATGATTCAAAAAGAATTGCAGAAGTTGGAACCAATCAGTAAAGCCAAATGCCAATAGGATGTCTTACTCTTTTACAGGTAGTCTCAACTTATGATTATTCATTTTGTGACCATTTGAAATTACAATGGCACTGATTGAAGGTACTTACAACCGCTCACGAGACCTTACAGCATTTGCCTGTGATCACAAAGTTGTGATTAGATGAAGAGGGAGAGAAAAAAGCCACACACACACACACAGACAGACACACACAGACACACAGAGGATATGAATCTGAGTTGGAGAGGAGACCCTTACGAGCCTGAGTCGCTACCTCCTCTGCTCCCACCACCTTTTTTTCCAAAGGAAAAAGCTTCCAGTCCAGAAATGATGCTCCCAGAGCTGGAGAGCCACACGGCGAAGTGAGGAAAAATTGGAAGAAAAACCTCACAAGTTTAAAAATCCAGGGTGAAATCCACCCACCCCAGCCTCATCCTTTCCCATGTGGCTGCTTAGACAGAGGCCGGCAGGCTCGACACTGATCACCGCTGGAGCCCCGCGAGAGGGTTGGAACTGAAGGAGGTGAGCAATTGAGCAGGGAAGCCAGAGTATATGAGATCAGGTGTCAGCCACAGCTATGTCAGCCTTGGGGATTTAGCTTCAGGCTTGACTTTTTTTCCCTTTCTTTTCCATGAGCAGTAGGAACTGTACTTGGTTTGTGGAGTCTGAGGATTACTTTCCCTTTCTGCCTTTGCCCACTTCCCAGCCAAGGAATGCTGCTTATTTTGCTGCCTCCCCTCCCAAAAAACCCTTGTTTTCTCAGGCTCTTTCTCCTTCCTTCCTTTCTTCCTTCCTCATCTCCTTCCCACTCCTCCCACTCCTCGCTGGCTCTAGGGAGGCCCCGCAGATCTAAGGCTGACTGCATTCTGGCCAGATGGCAGCAATCAAATTATAGATCAGCATCTGGCCAGCCTGGTCCGTGGCTGAGACACTGGGGGCTGGTCCTTTGCTGTCTCCAGGGCAGCCCTGCAGGCCAGATCTAGCCATATTGTAAGCCACATTTGGCCTGCGGGCCTTGAGTTTGACACCCCTGGGTTAGAGATATTCCTTGAAGATAGCCAATTAATATGGTTTCTTTCTGGTGCTTTTTGGAAATGATTTAGGTATAATATCACTTTTAATAATTTCTTCCATGTTTTTTATTCTAATAATTATATTGGCCATTGCACAATATGGGTCAAATTTCATTGTAAAAATAAAAAGATGGACTATACCACCTCAGTATGTCCAAGTAGCTCAATATATTTTTCAATTTCTAAAAAGAGAAATTATTAGAGCTAACATAGATATCCTTGGCATCAGTGGGTTACACTAAACAGGCAGTGGTCAGTTCAAATCAGAAGAGTTTATTATTTATTTTTCTGGGAACGATATTGTCAGACAAAAAGCAAAAGCAAAATAAGTGGCTGAATGTGTTGAGAATCACAGAGCATACAGCAAATGAATGATATATCTCCAAATTCAAGGCAAGCCATTCAATACCACAATACTAAAGAGCTCAAACTGTAGGCTCAAATGATGATGAAATTGAACTTTTTTACAGTGAGTTTCAATGTGCTGTCAAGCCAATACCAAAGAACAATCTTTTGTATATGGGTGATTTCAATGCAAATGTAGACCAAAAAGTAGTTGCCAGAATGATAGGCAAGTTTGGGCTAAGTAAACGGAATGAAACTGGCAATCAGTTAGTGGATTTTGCCAGAAAAATCATTTCAATACAATGAACACATGGTTTATTTAATGTAAGTGATGCTTATATACAAGAACAAATGGATACATCAAAATCAGATAGACTTCATTTTATGCTTGAAATGCTGGAAAATTCAGTGGATCTCTTAAAACACTTGACTGTTAGTGGCTAAACTGAAGCTCACACTGTGCATAGTGAAAAATTTATTATCCCTCCAAAATTCAATGTGAACAACATATCACCTATGTATGCCATAGAAGTTAAGAACAGGATTGAACCACTGAATCTATGGCTATTAGCAATGGGAGTGTAACCGAACGATCGATCAGAAGAGCATGTGACATGAGACTATCCACTCTGGATTCTCCTGTCGACTCAGTGGAGAAATAAACAGAATTGAACCAGATTTTAACTGATGAGAAATTAATTTAAAAAATTTATACCTACCTACTGAGTATTAGAATGGAAGAAGAGCAAATAAAGGAAATGATAGTGTGGACTAAAATTTTTGGTTTTTCTATTGTATTTATGTGGTGGATGTGCCCAAAAGCCAAGTCATACTGGACAAAAATACATATTTGGATAGAAAAAAATGATAAAGGAATATATAAACTTAAAACCAGAATTATTTCTGTTGGATATCATATCGGAAAAATATAATAAAGGGACTATGTATTTAATATTACATGTGTTAGCAGTGGCCAGAATTGTATTTGCACAACTTTGGAAAGGTGTGGAGATCCCTACTCAAGAGAAGATAATTTTAAAAAAACCCTAGAATGTACAGAAATTGATAGATTAACACTTGAAATTAAAGAGAAGGAAGATATGGAATATTTTGAAACATGGGATTCATTTTATCAATGGTTAACTAACAGAAACAGAAGTTAGAACATTTAAAATTATAAGAGAAGGATTAACTTTACCATGAGGGTTCATTATGATATGTTTATTATCAATATGATTTAGTAATAACAATTAAGTATTAATATTATGTGGAGAATTAACTTAGACATTGAAACTGTTGCTCTTTCTTTATATTGTAAAAATAAAAAAATATATTAAAAAAAAAAGAAACCATATAGACTTCATTTTATGCTAGCATTGCTGGAAAAGTTCAGTTGCATCTATTAAGATACTTCCTGGCATTATTTGTAGCTCAGACCATTGACTATTAGTGGCTAAACTGAAGCTCAAACTGTGCATAGTGAAAAAAGTTATTATCCCTCCAAAATTCAGTGTGAACATCATCTCATCTATGTATACCATAGAAGTTAAGAACAGGATTGAGTCACTGAATCTAAAAGACAAAGATCCAAATGAACAGTGGTCAAAGATCCAAGGTAACATCATGGAAATTGTTGGAAAATCTATGTCAAAAACCAAAGAGAACAAACAAGTGGGTATCTGATAATACAATTAAAACAGATAACCAGCAAGGGCAGGCAAAGTGAATATGATAAGGATGAAGTTAAAAAGCTAAATGTATTTTCAAGCCAAGAGAGACAAAGATAGGCAGTGTCAACATCTAGAAGAAACTAACAGGAACAGACATATTAAGGTCATGTTTGCTATAGAGAAATTAAATAATCCAATTTTTTGATTACATAGTATGGAACTGTTAAAAACTGCAACAGGAATGTACTAAGTGACCAGCAGGAGATTTAAGATCAGGGAGAAAGAATATATGGGAAAACTTCAAAGCATTTTGACTGACCATCATGATAATAATGATGACAGCCCAATTAATAAACAACCAAACATCTTGAAAGAAAAAGTAGAATGGGCAATAGAGAAATTGCTGAACTGGACAGCCCCAAGAATTAATTAATGGAATACCTGTGGAATTATTATGATCACTGCCAATTAATTACCGCACAAGAGATGTGGTCTTCTTGTCAATGGCCTCAGGACTGGGGAAAAAATCTGTTTTATTCCATTAGTAAAGAAGACAATGCCAGAGACTGTTCCAATTATTGCATGATTGCATTGATTTTTCATTCAAGCAAGGTTCTGTTATAGGTTATTCAACAGAGCCACAGAATATCATTGATCAAGAATTACCTGATGTAAAAGTTAGTTTTAGAAAGGAGTGCAGCACTTGAGATCACATTGCCAATGTTAGATGGTTTAGACTTTTCAGATGACTGTATACTGATCAGGGGGCAACAGTGAGAATACTCTGTGGCAACACAGATTGATTCAGGATAAGTAAAGCAGTTAGACAGAGATATATATTTTATCATCATTTTTGTTCAATCTGTTTGCTTAGGTGATCATGTAGAAATTAGACTTGGAATTGATTTGGGAATGAAGATTGGAGTACGAAACTATAAATAATTTGAGGTACACAGATGATACAATACTATTGGCTGAAAATACAGAAGACATGGAAAATGATCTGGAAAATTAAATATGAAAGTGAAAAAGTAGGATTGAGTCTTAATTTCAAAAAAAACAAAGATAATGACAGCAGCTGCACATGGATATGAGATGTTTAAAATCAACAAGGAAGAAATTGAATTAGTTCGAGAATTTATCTTCCTTGGATCAAAAATTATTCACAATGACTTGAAATTAAACTCACAATAACCTTAGGCTGCATTGCAATGTTTAACATAAATAAGATCTGGAAAAGAAGAGATATTTATATAAATAGAAAAAGCAGATTAAAGCAACAGTCTTCCCAATAATGAAGTATAGATGTGAGAATCACTAAGAACAGCTGATAGAAGAAGAACTGATGCCTTTGAACTAGGGTGCTGTGCAATCTTTTTGCAGCAGCTTACCAGATAGTCCACTGTTTCTTCAGTTTCTTTGTATAGGCAATACTTGATGTCTGTTGCTGTCTTCTCAATCTGGCTTTGTCCTTAAGGCTTGGTCTTGTCCAGTCATAATTAGTCCCTCAGGGTCTTTCTTTAACTTTCCTGCTCTTAGCCATTGCCAGGTCTTGTAATTATCTGCTCTCCCTGCTATTTTTCTTAATGGGCTGGCCATGTAGTGTTTTGTCTTTCCATGCTTCCATTCTGTTCTTCATTTGGTCTTTCCTGTAAGCCAGTTTTGTCTCTCTGGTAGTTTGTAATGGCTTCCTGACTTCAGTGCATTTTATTCATTGTCCTTCAGATATTCTGCCAAAGCCCTTTTTTCTTCTTCAACCATCTGATATACTTGCAACATTCCAGGCCCACTTATTTGCCTTAGTAAGAAGAGTCTGTCAATGTCACTGTGAGGATGAAGGGCATGATTCATTGTAATTATTTTTCTGGTCCTCCTATCCATTGCTTTTAGTTCTGTTCCAGTCCAATATTTCTACTGGGGACCTAATGACTGGAATTGCCCAGATGTTGATTGCCTTGATGGTATTTTCTCCATTGAGTTTGGACTTTAAGATCTTCTTCACTCCTTGATGTATTCATCTTTAATCTTTTTCTTGACTTCAGTGTACTTGATGTTGTCAGCTTGAAGGAAACCTAGGTATTTGTAGTATTCAGACTCTTAATGTTGTTTTCACAAGGCATCTTGATTTCTTCAGTTTTCATTAATTTTCTTCAATGATGATGATGATTTAATATTTAATCTTCTGGGACTGGTAAAATTTAACAGTTCAAGTCCTAACCAGACCCCTAAGAGCTGTTAAGATAATGTCTGAGAATATAGACAGTTCTGAGTAAGGTGGTAAGTAAGTAAGTAAGTAAGTAAGTAAGTAAGTAAGTAAGTATTGTTGTTGCTGCTGCTGCTGTTGTTCTTTCACAAAACTTTTGAAGGACCTAAGATTAGATAAATTAGAGCTATAGTAATGGTGATGATAGTCTTCTTATTCTTTTCCTGTTGACAGGACAGTTGACAGGACAGTTGTTCCTAATGGCTTGGTGAAGGGAAAAAAACCCAGTCACTATGTAGTGAAGAAAGATGTGAAAAATATAGTGATAATTGATGTATTATTTTCTCCTTCACAGGGAAGATCTATAAGTCTTCTATATCACTGAATGTCCATTCTTTTTCTATATTACTAATATAAATATGGGTGTGTCAATAAGTATGGGTTATTGCCTATTGTTAGATCTTTTAAAGATATGCAAACCAGTGGTTAAGGCACCAGGTTAGAAACCAGGACATTGTGAGTTCTAGTCCCACCTTAGTATGAAAGCCAATTAGATATTTTAGGCCAGATACTCTCTTTTAGCCCAACTTACCTCGCAGAATTGTTCTTATGGCTAAAGTAGGAGGAGTTTTATATATTTGCCACTATGAGTTATTTATATAAGTAATAAAGACAGGATTAAATAAGTAAACAATAAAATAAAAAATAAATATTTCATTTTTCTTTCCTTTTTAATGAATACCTATTACACACTATATACACACAATTAAAATTTTACATTTATTGTAAACCATGTTAATAAAGATACTTCATGTATGCAGAAATACAATCTGAAATTACAAAATGATTCAAATAATGTTTCAGATGTACTATAACTATGCTATAGAATGAATTAATAATTACCATCTCATACTTTCAAATCCATATATTTGCCTAAAGAAATGTAGACATATTACTGCAACAGTTACCATATTTTGAAAAGTAGACATGTTTGACAAAAAAATGAAATAAAGGCATCAAAAATACTAATAAAGTAAATAGAAATCTTGGTACATTGCAGAAGTGGTATACAGTAGGTTCTGACCAGTTCTGAAGAATTGGTAGTGGAAATTTTGAGTAGTTTGGAGAACCAGCAAATACCATCTATGACTGGCCCTGCCCCCATTATTCTCTGCCTGCCGAGTCCCAGTTGATCGGCTGGGTCTTCTTTTGTTGCCTTG
>AZIM01008011.1:3948-17147 GCA_000516915.1 Ophiophagus hannah | reverse complement strand
CAACCAGTTAAATATGAGCCAACAGTGTGTGGCAGCAGTCAAAAAAGCCAATGCAATCCGAAGTAGCATTAACAGAGGGGTACAATCAAGATCAAGATCGGTACTAATACCTTAGTAAAAAGCCTTAGTAAGACCACACCTAGAGAACTGCATCCAGTTTTGGTCATCACACTATAAAAATACGTTGAGACTCTAGAAAAAGTGCAGAGAAGAGCAACCAAGATGATCAGTGGACTGGTGATACAAAGAACGGTTGCAGGAACTGGGCATGACTAGTCTAGTAAAGAGAAGGACCAGGGGATAGCAGTGATAGCAGGATACCATGATAGCAGTGTTCCAATATTTGAGGGACTGCCACAGATAGGAGGGGGTCAAGCTATTTTCCAAAGCACCTGAAGTCAGACAAGGAATAATGGATGAAAACTGAACATGGAGAGATTCAACTTGGAAATAAGGAGAAATTTTCTGAGATTGAGAACAATCAACCAACAGAACCGCTTTGACTTCAGAAGTTGTGGGAGCTTCATCACTGAAAGCTTTCAAGAAGAGACTAGACTGCCATCTGTAAAAAATGGTGTAGGGTCTGCCTGGGGGGGGGGATTAGATGACCTACAAGGTCCCTTCCAACTCTGTTCATCTGCATCTGTATCTCTTTGTCTCTTCTGCTTAGGTCAACATGTCCAGCTCCCTGAGGGATCCTTTGCTTATACCAGAAGAGAACCTCTTGGAGTCTGTGTTGGGATAGGGGCTTGGAACTACCCTTTTCAGATTGCCTGCTGGAAATCAGCCCCTGCTTTGGCCTGTGGTATAATAAATTAACTTTTTGATAAATGAACGAGTTTCATTCATAGAAACTAGTTGTCAGGAGTTCCTTTTCTAGGAATTCATTGTTACTATTTGAGATGTGAAAATGGGGAATGAAGTTCCAGTGGATTGTTATTATAACTTAATAACACTTAAATAATAGTAGAAGAGACCACTTTATAAATATTGGCATTGATTTAGCTTCAAAACATGTGGAATGGAAATAATGATTCAGATGTTTGTTTTAGTTGGACTGAAACATTTTTTCTTCAGTATTACTCTTTCACTTGATTGTAGTTGAATGTATCCATTCTTTTTATTCTTGTGAATTGGGTTACCTAGGTAATGCCATGGTCTTCAAGCCTTCTCCCTTCACCCCCATCTCTGTTGTGCTGCTGGCAGAGATCTACAATAAGGCTGGTGTCCCTAAGGGACTTTTCAATGTGGTGCAGGGTGGAGCTGCCACAGGCCAATTCCTATGCCAGCACCCAGATGTGGCCAAGGTCTCATTCACCGGGAGTGTGCCCACAGGTGTTAAGGTATATATACATACACTCATATTTATATATTTATATTTATATTTATATATATTTATATTTATATATATTATATATATTTATATATATATATAAAGTGCTGTCAGTATTTATATATATACATATAAAGTGCTGTCACTATTGAATAATAAAGTTTTAAAATGTTTGTTTTCTGAAGCAGTCCTGATGCAATTTGTCCCTTCTCCCATGACTTGACAATTTATTGACACACATGCAACTATGCTAAGATCAGTTAGAAGAGTTGCTTTGCTACTAACCAGAACTGCTCATTTGAAAGGCTGGTAGACCTGTTCATTGTCCAGTTTACATATTTGCCAGTTGCCAAATCTAAAGATATTCCATTGAAATCACAAGGTCTGCAGTTTTTTTAAAAAAATATGCATTTGAATATGATGCAGAAAGATCAGGCCTATATGGGTGTCTTCATTACTCTTACATATATTCAGTGCTTGGGATGGCTCTTCTTTGGAAATGTGGAGATCACTTCTTAGTCTAGATTCTACTTCTGAATTGCATGTTGGTGAAAAATTATCCAGTAATCCATACTCAACATATTTATAAGTTATTTTTTCTGTGCTGAAGAATCTGGCAGCATTTTATAGTCAAAACAGCAATAAAATACATGATTAACAGCTGTTCAGATAAAACATATTCATTATGGTTAGAAGAAGAAAAAACAGTCTTAACATTTATATCAAAAAAGCTTGAATAAAGGTGAATTGCTACTTTAATAGCATAGCTTTGGGTGTTAGATGTTTATATCAAAAATAACATTTATGGGAGGTAAATGCTTGGAAATGTTCACCAGGCACTACCTATGTTTTGACTAAATCACTGAAAAAAGAGCAATAATTTTGTATTTGAGATGAATCTTTAGTCAACCAATTCTAGCTGAGGCTCTTTGCCCTTACCAAGAAAGATAGAATTATAATTGCCTGTGTTAGCAGCTACATCTTGTTCTGTATTTCCCCCCCCCCAATAGATTATGGAAATGGCAGCCAAAGGAATCAAGCCTGTTACTTTAGAATTAGGAGGAAAGTCTCCCCTCATTATCTTCTCTGACTGTGTATTGGATAATGCTGTGAAAGGAGCTCTCATGGCTAATTTCCTTACCCAGGGTGAGGTATGCATTTTTTTTATTTAACAGGGAAGAAGTTATGGATCTGACTAAATCATTTTTAAAAGTCCACTTAAGTTCCATAGTTGGAGCAGAAATTTGCTATATATTGTAAAATATTGTAATACAGGAATGTTTATCAGAATCTCTTAAGAAAAATTTTGTGCCTTACCAATCCACAACAGTTTTTCTTATTTCATTCTGGGTGAGGAGGAATGCCTAAACTTGTGTTGTGTTCTAAGATCCAATTTTTTCAGTGTTCATTGCTTTTCAGGACTAGTATTATCTTGTAATGTTTGTTGTTCAAGAAGAGACCCTGATCCTCTATTTACTCCTCACAGACTTTATGTATAATTATTTGATTTGATTTGACTTATTGCTATTTGTTACTGATTACTGTTCCAAAGAGATGTTAAATCAGGGGTGTCAAACTCAGGGCCCAGGGCCAAATCCAGCCCGTGGGGTGCTTAGATCTGGCCCACGGGGCTGCCCTGGAAATAGCAAAGGACCAGTCCGCAATGCCTCTGCCAGTGAAAACGGAGCTCGTAAGGCCATGCGCGGCCCTCCGAAACTCCATTTTCACTGGCAGAGGGTTGCAGGAGGCCATCCCAGCTGAAAACAGCTCATGAGGGCCGTGTGCCCCCCCCCAGTTCCGTTTTCGCTGGTAGAGCGTTGCAAGAGGCTGTTGCAGCTGAAAACAGAGCTCGGGAGCCCATTTTCACTGGCAGAGCACTTGAGCCATCACAGCCAACCCCCAACCCAACTGACATCATGCTGGCCATGCCCCCCCCCGGCCCTCCCGGGGTCAAACACAACCCTGATGCAGCCCTCAATGAAATCGAGTTTGACACCCCTGTGTTAAATCAGTGCAGAAATGTCAGTACAGGTACTCCTCAAGTTATGATCGGTTATTTAATGACTGTTTATAGGCATGACAGACTTTGAATGGGTGCTTTGCTGTCCATAAAGCACTTCAGACCATTATAAAATGTTGCATCACAACTGCTGCCATCATATAACCATATTTCAAGTACTTGGAAATTTGTTTGCATTTATGATCAGTTGCAAAGTGTCTTGTGATCCTGTGATCACTATTGGAAATCTCTGGCAGCTTCCCCCCAAAAACATTGGAGAAGCTGTTCGGGAAGATTGCAAGTGGAAGGAATTTTGGATTTGAGGCCTGTTCCTCCAACATGCTGAGGGATTTCTCCTCTGTGTGCAGTGAGAAGAAATCCACCAGATCTCAAATCTGATGAAAGTACTAGAAAATGCCAGCATCCCCACAACCACCATCTTCAGAGGTAAAAACACTAGTGAACCCCAGCATTCTGAGCCTTTCAGAACAATGGCATTTGCTAGCATTTTCACCAGATTTGAGATCTATTCTTCCAGAATGCTGAAGGTGAAATCTCTCAGCCCATTGGAGAAACAGGCCTCAGATCTAGCGAAAACACTAGCAAACACCATTGTTTTTGTGGGTATTCTCCCTGATGGGGCAGGGGAATGGTCTGGGTGTGGTGGAAGACCTGTGCCCTCTCCCTGCCCCACCATACCTGCAAGGCCCAGGCCTTCTCCCTGGCATTCCATTTAACAACCTGTGTGGGTCACTTTATTCAGTAACTGAGATTCTGGGCCCAATAATGGTCATAAGTGGAGAACTATCTGTAAGTTAGTTACAGGTTAGTTCTGAGCCTGTCAATTCTGAAAATGGGCCCTTTCTTAAGCCTGTCTCTGTGCCTCAGGTTTGCTGCAATGGTACTCGGGTGTTTGTACAACAAGCAGCTCTGGAGGCCTTCACCAAAGAAGTTGTGAAACAGACTCAGAACATCAAAATTGGTGACCCCCTGCTGCAAGATACAAGGATGGGAGCACTTATCAACAAGGCACACCTGGAGAAGGTCCTGAGTTTTGTTAAACAGGCAAAGGAGCAGGTCAGCATTATCTTTACTGAGCTTTATCCTGAGGGATTGGCTACTGAAAACACTTCACTCATCTGCCACATGAGGTGCTAGAACATCATACAAACATCATATTATATGTATTATGTGCAAAACTGAGTGTTGTAGAACAAAGGTGCTTTGCTGTGTCTGTATAGTTTATAGCCATCCAGTGAAAAGCTATCTGATCTGAGCACATCTGTTTAACAAACAATAATTGGTTACTAAAAACAATGAGCACAAACCACATCTGGAATAAAATTTGGCATGCTTAATGGTAGATCTTATATTAGTGTTTTTACCTCTTATTGCAGAAGAATTCAGATTTGAGTAGCGTTTACCATAGAGAATTTTTTTATGGTCAGGAGGTGTGCCTCTCATCAATCCATATTCAACAAATTTAAGTTAGTTATGTTAAATAAACATGCAGGTTTGCTTGACCTGTTTTGACTGTAAGGGCTGCAACTTATGTGGCTGGTAAAGTCATGGTATTACCTGAGTGGAACCTTTTTTGGCTTTAGATAATTTTAAGGGGCAAAATATGTTTCAACCTTTTTTATTCCCATTCAATACTGCAAAATAAATAAATAAATGCCTCATCTCTATCCCCTATAGTATAAGTAAATAGATAAGAAATAAATAGATATAATATGTGAATGTGTGTGTATGTAAACTCAGCAGGGAAGGGGTCTGGTCTATTAGTTTTGCTTCATTATTTATTTATAAAAGTTATTGGCTGCCTATCTTACCTCAGGGTAACTCTAGGCAGCTTACAATAATAAAAAAACCCTAGGGAGTATATACTCATTTATTGAGTCCTCATAGAGATACAAATGACCAAAACTAGCCAGGGATCTTACTTCTGTTCTAATAAATACATAATAAAGAGAACATTTATTAGTCCTGTTTTCATTTTAATGTTCATTCCCATTCCATATTCATATATAACCCAATTTCTATTGCTATCTCCCTTTCTAAGTGTGTAAGCAATATAACTTACCTATCAGCCATTGCTTCCCTTCAGAGTCCATGTGTTGTTCAGTCTTATCAATAGCCAAAAAGGAAAACAAGAGCAAATAACAATTGGAATTATATAGGTCCCAGCTGGCAAGAGAGTACACTCTACTCTTAGTAATAATCACCCCTTGCCAGACACTTTACTAAATCAATTTGAATGTATAGTAAGTATAAACAACATTGGCAGTTAAAGGGAATATATATTTCACATCTAATGTAATACAGACCTGACAGGTAAAGAGCAAATTCTTGAATTAACTGGTAGTAATTTTTATAGTCTGCTGATTATAGATGCAATAATATGAACTTCTGATTAAAAAAAAATCTCCTACTATTGGTTTCTTCTGTGGGATAATGCAGAAAAGAATAATTCAATCAGGATATTACATAGAGAAATTGCTTACCAATCTATACTTAATAGCTTTGTATCTTGGTTGTGTACTATATTAACATTCACCTGAGCTAAGTTAAAGCTTCAGGGTTTTATGTTGCTCACCATAGTCTCTAAAAGTAAAGTGCAAAAGAATCCCATAAATACAGAGTTAGTTTAATCACAAAACTAAAAATATACTTTGTTCCTTGTCTATTTTTATGTCTCTAGTATATAAACTGCTTTTAAAAATAAATTTGTAGGGAAGAGCTGACAACGACTTAAGTCAGTGCTTCTCCACATCAGCAAGTTTAAGATGGGTGAATTCCAACTCCCAGAACTCCCCAGCTAGCATGCTCTAGGCACTGTACAAAACAGCATACTGGCTAGGGAATTCTGGGAGTTGAAGTCCAGCTATTTTAAAGTTGCTAAGGTTGAAAAGCACTGACTTAGATTAATATAGAAAGCAATCTGATCCTGATCATAAATATTTTGAAGTAGCTTACTCTATAGTAGATGAGAAATGAGAAAATTAAATATGTCAGTCACATGCTTCTTCTATTGGTGAAATGTCAAACCAATCTATTGGGGTTTCAAACACTTATGTATGGAGAAGATTCATTTCTATTGCCAAGAGTGATATTGGACCAAGAGAAAGAACCTTCTGTCCAGTCTAGTGTTTTATTATATACACTCAAGCTTTGGTACCTTCCTGCATAGGTTGGCAAAGTTTTGCTAATTATACATAAAATGATTTTCTGTCATTATCTTCTGTTACACTTTTTAGGGTGCAGAAGTCCTGTGTGGAGGGGATGCATTTGTGCCAGATGATCCCAGTCTGAAAAATGGCTTTTACATGTCTCCTTGTGTCTTAGGTATGGATACTATATTATCAATGCCATTGGCACTAATTTTTAACCATAGTCAAAACTTTGATATTACTAAAGGGGTTGGTAAAGACAAAAAAATAACATGGTGCTAAAAAAATGATTAAATTAAAATGATAAAGTAACTAAATTAGTGGATCAGGGAAATGTTGTTGGTTCAGTCATACCTCAGTAAAGCATTTGACAAATTCCACAGCCTACTTTACTTACTTACTTATTTACTTACTTGCCTTAATTCATCTCCTTACTTTTACTGAGTTTGAAATGATAGCAGTGAAAGCAAGGCAAGATCTTATTCAAAACGCGCAAAAGCTACAGATTGAAAGTTTCCCTAAAACCCAGGGCCCATTGCTGAGTGTCCAATGAACATCCAGTGTGATGTTGCGTGAAGTTCATCTTCAGGTATTTCGCCCATTTGGAGTCTTAGGACAGTTGGCCTTGACAGGGTGTAAACAACTCCACTCAGCACTGCAATAATTCTTTTTAGAGCAAACCTTCTTTTTAGTTCACATGGGACTTTACCTCACCAGCTCACTTCCCCAACTGTGCCCCCCCTCCCTGTTACTATGGCAACCGATAGCAAACATGCACCAAAGGAGAATCCCATGCTGGAGATCTGGCTGACACCACCTATACACAAAAGGAAACAAATAGTCCAACCTATCAGAAACAATACCGTAGAAGACAGAATAGGAATACAAATTAAAATAGGCAAGAAAATGGTAAGATTATACCTATCCAGTGTAGACAAGTGCAAATCACCAGGACCCCATGGTTCTGAAGGAGCTGGCAGATGTGATCTTGGAACCACTGAACAAAATGTTTCAAAGATTCTGGAACAGTAGGGAACTACTGCTGGAATTGAAAAGGGCTGGTGTGATTCCAATCTTCCAAAAAAAAATGTGTGTGGGGGGGACGGGAGGTGGTTCAGGAAGCTACAGACCAATCAGCCTGACATCAATACCTAGGAAAATCCTAAATAATAGACCACCTAGGAATGAGCACAGCTATTACTAGAAACCAACATGGCTTTGTGAAAAACAGATCATGCCAGACAAACTTTATTGCTTCCTTTTAAAAAGTGACTAAATTAGAAGATTGAGGAAATGCTGTGGATATAGTTTACTTAGACTTCAGCAAAGCATTTGACAAAGTAGGCTATAGCCTATATCCACTAGATAGATTCACAAATGGCTGGCCAACCATACTCAATGTGTAGTCCTCAGTGAAACTACATCTACATGGAGTGAAATATGCAGTGGCATACCTCAAGGTTCTGTCTTGGTCCTACTGCTCTTCCATATCTGCATAAATGACCTAGATGAAGGGATTGAAAGGGCACTCATCAAATTTGCAGGCAACAAGCTGGGGGGAATAGCTAGCATTTCAGAAGAGAAGAGTAAGGTCCTGCATTTAGGCAGGAAAAACTAAATGCAGTTATAGAATAGATACCTGGATCAACAATAGTAACCGCAAGAGGAATCTTGATGTCCTAGTGGACTATCACTTAAATATGAGCCAGCAGTGTGCTGCAACTGCCAAAAAAGACTATGAGGTCCTGGGCTGCATCAAGAGAGGGATAGCATCAAGATCATGAGAAGTGATAGTACTGTTTTATATCGCATTAGTGAGTCCACACTTGGAAGGCTGCATCCAGTTCTGGTCACCACATTACAAAAAAAAAAGATGCTGAGTCCCTAGAAAGATTGCAAAGAAGAACACAAAAATATTAAGGGATCTGGAGGCTAAATTGCATGAGGGAACTAGGTAGGTCTCTAGCCCAGTGAAGAGAAAGTGACATGATACTTGAGGGACAGTCACAGAGAGAAGGGGATCAAATTATTCTCCAAAGCACCTGAGGGCAGGACAAGAAGCAAAAGGTGAAGCTTGTTAAAAAGAGATCTAATTTGCCAAATGCATTGAGGAACATACTGCCCAATATGTTGTAGACATTAAAAACAGACTTCATGAAACTCTAAACTTAAACTCTAATGTGGGACTTGAAATTAAGTATTTAAGGGCCATTTATTTAATTTAAAAGTTTATCTCAGATCTTACAAATGAAGCTTTAAAAAGTAGTTCTAAAATTCTACTTAATATTGTATGGTCACACCTGTTTTGCTTCCAGGAAACTGTAAGGACACCATGACATGTGTAAAAGAGGAGATTTTTGGACCAGTCATGTCTATTCTACCCTTTGACACAGAAGAAGAGGTCTTAGAGAGAGCCAACAATACCCGTTTTGGCCTGGCAGGAGGTGTCTTCACCAGGTACTGTCAAGAAAGGAAATATATTTTAGAAGTGGTAGATGGCTGTGGCAAGTTGAGCTGCAAATGACCTCTGTGAGGCTGAAAGGCATTTATGACCACTGTGAGGCTGGAAGCAGACAGCTTAGAGCATGGCAGAAAGCTGTTTGCTGCGTAGTTCTTCCATTTGATAGAAACTGAGTGTTATCCTACTTTCTGATGCTTCACTAAAATGGCAGACATTCCTAGCAGTATCCCAGAGGAAAAGTTAATAAATGATAGACACTTGTACTAGGGAAATGAGAGTTAATTTAAATTATCATTCTACTTTACAGAGATATCCAGCGTGCCCACAGAGTAGCAGCTGGTCTCCAGGCTGGTATGTGTTTCATCAACAACTATAATGTCAGTCCTGTGGAGCTTCCCTTTGGAGGATACAAGATGTCAGGTATTCCACTCAGCAACTTTGCTGTAATATTTTGGCTGTTGACAGCTGCTTACATGATATTTGGCAAAAGTTGAAGAATTACCCTAAATTGGATTGTAAACAAAATTTTACAATTTCAGTGTATACAATTAAAGCAGCAGAACTTTATTACCCAGTTTACAAATAGTAGTGATAGCCAGATTTGCCACTGATTTGTTCCTTTCTCATGATAATTTCACCTTCATTCTGAAAACTCTTTTTATTTCAAAAAGAAGTTCAATTACAGGACCTACATACTTATACAAACCTATTTTAGGATTAAGCTCCATTTAGTAAGGATAACTTCTACATACACATACATGCTGTAAAGAAACTTCTTTTAAGTAGAAAAATGTATACATGGCATTTTAAATTAAAACGGAGATAAGAAAAACTGGTATTAAATTAATGTGAGATTTTTAAACTGTAGACTCATAGCTGCTCACTGAGTGGGTGAGGAAAAACACTTGATTTATACATGTCATTTATATTTTATCATTAGGAATCTAATGAGTCAGTTTTGCCCACTTCTGGAATGAGACTATTAAGTTTGTTTCAACAGTTTCCTCATTCTCCGATACATTTTTTGCAGATTTTTAGAGCAGATAAGTACAGTTTTATCATAAATTTATCTGTCTTTTCAGGGTTTGGACGAGAGAATGGCAAAGCAGCAATTGAATATTATTCCCAGCTGAAGACAATCTTTGTGGAAATGGGAAATGTAGAATCAGTGTTCTAATGGCCCTAGTCTAGTTGCTTCTGGTTAGCGTTCTATGGAGATGCTATGTACAACATAAGCTGGAAATTATCTTTTCAGTATTACATTGTTTTTTCCCTTCAACTACTTTGAATTTTATTGTTTCTTTTTCATTTCTTCTCTTGAAAGTACATAATGTGGAGAAAAGAGAACAATCACTGACTATAAGATTTTTGTGCAACCAGTCTCAAATAATTCCTTGACACCCCTTGCCAAGTTTTCTGACCTCAGCATAGTAGCACAGAGTCTCAGCATCATATGATAAGTGTCTGACTCTAGACCTTGTGATAACTTATATTTCTCAATCTACTGATCTTGGTTGTCACTATCCAGAAACAATAACTAAACATCTGCACAAAGGAGGTTGATTGTAATCCTACCGTCTTTTCTAGGCAGGCTGTTCTGGTACTGAGCACTGAATGCATAACATTACATGAGATATACAAGTATTCTAGCTGTTCTCAATGTGTGGGATGGGTTATGTTTTAAGGGATAGGACGGTTTGATAGGAAATTCATTAAGCCCTTTAACCCAGAAGCATTTTGTTAAAATAGAATTAAAACAGGTGATTCTGCCTTTCAGAAATAGCTGGAAAATCAATCCCTGAAAGCTAGGGTTCTCTTTACTAGGACAAAATTTGTACTGTCTCAATAAAAACAAGATTTCATGTTATATATTCTTTTTTCACTAGTTATGCAAAAATAGCACTATTGATTCCAGGAGAATGCAAATGACATTTTTTCTCCAGATTTATAAAAATAAAAAACTATTGGAGGAGATGGTCAGAAATCAGAATTTTTCCCCCTAAGTGAGAGGCAGTTTCATAATTCTCTTAAAAGGTTTAATATATGGGTTGATTTAAACATTGCTGTTAGAAGCAAGATCTGCTAATTTCTGAGTAATTATTCTTAACTACTAGTTTATTATAGTAGAACCATAGTAAAGGAGATTGTGTGCCTTCAAAGCACACAGAGTATTTTATTGACCTAAGGCAAAGTAAATTGTTGCCCCAAAGAGCTGTGTTGATGGGCTCATTGCTCCTCAACATCTTCATAAATGACCTGGATGGAGGGATTGAAGGGGCAGTCATCAAATTTGCAAGCAACAAGCTGGGGGGAATTGCTAACACTTCAGAAGATAGGCTCAAGATTCAGAAGGATCTTGGCAGATTTGAGCACTGGGCCTTATCCAACAAGATGCAGTTCAGTGGAAAGAAAAATAAGGTCCTGCACTTAGGCAGAAAAAATAAATGCACAAGTACAGAATAGGCAATGTATAAATGGCTAAGGAAACTACATATGTTTAGCCTAATAAAGAGAAGGTTCAGAACATAGAATAACAAGAATGGGAGAGACCTTGGAGGTCTTCTCGTCAAACCCCCTGCTTGAGCAGAACACTCTTATCATGTCATCCAATTTCTTCTTGAAAACCTGCAGTGGTGTAGCATCTTCTAGAAGCAAGCCATTCCTCTGTTTAATTGTTCTGTCTGAAAACTTCTTCATTTTAGATTGGATCTCTCTTTAATAATCTTCCAGCCATTATTCCATGTCCTGCCCTCATGTGCTTTGGAGAATAGGTTGACCCCTCTTCTTCATGACAGCCCCTCAAGTACTGAGAGATTGCTATCATGTCACTACTGGACTTAGACATATCTATTTCTTGCAAATGATCATCGCACAGTTTGGCCTCCAAAACCCTTATCTTTGTTTGATCTTATCTGCATACTTCCAGGATTTTAACATACTTTTTTATATTGTGGTGATTAGAACTGGACATATTCAAAATGTGGTTTTACCAGTGCAGTATAAAGTAATAGTATTTCACATGATCTTGAAACTATACCTCTATTGATGCAGTATAGAATGGCATTGGCTTTTTTGGCAGTTGTAGCAAGATGCTAGCTGAAACTTAAGTGGTATCAAATGTATTTTCCCAACCTTTCTTTAATGATTCCATCCACTCTGTTAAGGACATGGATGTTGGGGGTTCTCTAGGTAACTCGGGCATAGGGACAAAATCCATGCTGGTAGTAATTTGGAAAGGAGTCAAGCCAGTGCTACACTGTACTGCATTATTATAAGCCATTTCTGCAAACAGTAATAGATCTGCCCAGTTTTCTTGCTGATAATTTACATAAAATCTAATGTATTGTTCCACCATGGCGTTTGAACATTCAGCTGCTCCGTTACAAGAAGGATGGAAAGCTGAGGTAAGTTCTTGGGATGACCCAATGGACTTTAAGAATTCCCTCCAGAACTTAGCAGTAAATTGAATGCCTCGGTCTGAGATCACTCGACGTGGCACTCTGAAGTTGATAAATGTGCTTCACAAACAGTTTTGCTAGATTTTTAGCAGAAGGTAATCCATTACACGCTGTGAAGTGGGCTTGCTTGGAGAAGAAGTCAATGATGGTCCAAATTACAGTATTTCCTCCACTTTCTGGGAATTCAAAAATAAAGTCCCATGGCTTTGTTGGTTCAGCTACTTGTTGGAGAAGTCCAGGGGGTTTCCCAGGTCTGTGTTTCATGGTGGCACAAATTGAGCAGCTTTTTACATAGTCCTCAATGTCAGTTTTCATTTTTAGCCACCAGAATTGTCTTCTGACCAAATGTAGGGTTTTTAAAAACCGAAGTGCCCCCCCCAACTGAGAGTCATGACTGCATTTTAGTACCATCAATCTCAGGGTACTGGGTACATAAATCTTGTTTCCTTTCCAAGCCAGTCCTTCCCTCATTATCAAATTGGTTTGATTCTCAGCAAACCATGGATCATTTAAAAGTGCTGCTTTCAAATCAGCCATTAGTTTATCCTCAGGGAGTTCAGAATGGCATTTGGCTTGGGCTCTGGTGGTCGCTTAGGTGGTGGGTTGGGCTTCTGAAATCATGTCATGAACTATTTCCACTCGGCTACTGTCAAATTGGGGTTTTCTAGACAAGGCATCGGCCAAATAGATTTCCCCGCCCTGGAATACCACCAGAGCCTTGGTGGTGCAGGCTGTTAAACACCTAGCAGTTAGTTCAAGCTGCCTGCAATTAGTGCAG
>AZIM01008010.1:0-14222 GCA_000516915.1 Ophiophagus hannah | reverse complement strand
GTGGTGTTGAATGGCTTTACATCATCAGCGAAAAGAACACAGTTGCTCTTAATATGATCACAGAGGTCATTTATGTAGGGTATGAAGAGAGTTAGTCCTAGAACACTGCCCCATTATCCTCCTTCCCCAGTTGGAACATTTCTGGTATTCTAGTTATTTAAAGAAGGGAGAAGAAACTAGCATATTGATCACAACAAACCAAAGGACCAACATTAAAAAGAAGTTTGAGCAATTTGCAGGCCTTCACCTCCAGTTTCAATAGTGTCCTCCTATTGCTTTTTTTTTAAAAAAATCTGACTCCAAACCCAGAACGCTACCTCCGCTATCCTACTGCAGTAAGACAAATTGTAAGAAATAATATTAGACATTATGAGTTTTCCATACTTCAGAAGTCAATGATGTGGAAACAAAAAAGCATAGTGGTGATGGAATGGAGCAGATTAATGCCAAACTGTAAGTAAAGTTACAACCACAGAACATTCTTCTTTTCCTTAAGAAAAAATTGCTAAATGATCTATAAGGTGAAATTATTTCAAAGCTATGAATAGATATGCCAGGAGAAGTGATCATACTATTAACTACTATGGAACTAAGTCTTGTTTGAATAAATGCTTTTCTCATAGAAGTAGAAAAATGTTTCCAAACATTAAGTTAATCATCATTTTCTTCCCAAAGACAAAACTGTATCATAAATATACAAAAGATACAAAAATATATTTAAGGACATATTCCCATATTCTTCCAATTTTGGTTAGACAAATCTTGATATATCTTCTCCAATTCTTTGTCTTCTATTCTACTAGCAGCTTCTTTGTACAATCTGTTCTTTGAATCACTTAATAACTTTTCAGTTTTGGTCTTGATTAGATTAGTTCAAATAGCTTGCTCTTGAGTAGCCAAAAGCAAACCTTCAGTTTCTTTTTTTAAATATTCCAACTGTAAGTCATTGCCAGGTTTTATCTTTATCCAATTTCTCCTTGATCTTCTGTAGAAATTGGCCATACAATGCTTTTTCTTGCCAATATTCTATTTGTGTTTTTATTACATGATTTCAATATTCATGTTTTGTTTCTTCTACATTCAGGAAGTTCCTATTTTTAATTTGCATCACTGCTTGTTTTTGGCTCTCTTTTACATAATCAGCTGTTGCATGCTTTACTTCTTCCTCAGTTTATTTGACTTGAAGTAAATCTCTGTGGGAAATTATAATCTATCAATATAATTATGGGATGTAATTCATAGTGAATAGTCACCAGCTTTCTTGTTTTCAGTCCAAACTGTTCAGTTCAGCTTATATCCAGATAATAATTCCAGCTGTATAACATATCATATTTATGGCCCAGGTATTGATACTTTTGATAGAGTTTCCACCATTCAATTTTGTCTTTAGCAATTGTTTCACTTTTTGGAGGTAGTTTATTAATTACATTATTTTCACTTGTCTATACTTAATACTATCCAACTGTAAAATGCCAGATTATTGCAGGATTTATCCTGATGGCTTCTGATAATTGGCCATTCAGCAATTCAATTCCATTACTATGTGTGATTTTACCCCAATTTGTTGGTACTATAGCATATTTCTCCAAACCAAATTCCATTGTTATATCTGTGCTAAAAATGCTTACAATACTTTTCAAGACTGGCATTCAATTTCTGATTTCAATAAAGCTTCAGATCATCCATATAAAGCAAATGTGAGATTTCATTGGCATTTTTTGATAGCTAAGATTTGTTTCCTTCACAAAGTAGGAACATAGCAAAGACATATAATAAAGGTGATGAATCACTCTGGAAGATACTTTCCTAATGTTGACAAGCCCATATTTTTCAGTTCCAATAACCAATTCCTTTCTCCACTGCTTCATTGTTTTTCTATAAACATCTTAATGTTTTTATTGACACAAGATGTTTTCAAAACTTTGATCTAACTATGTGGTAATAAATCTTTTTAGAATCAATCCAGATCACATGTAAATTGTTTGTGGGTTGTTGTTGTTTTTTTGGCTTCTGCAATTCTCCAGAATCATTTTATCAATTAGAACATAATAGTTTATATCTCTGCTTTTTCTTTTCCTTTCTTTCTATTCTACTAGAAGAATGATATTTTCTTCTAAGTAATCTTGGTTGTTGTCCACTGTTTTGCCTGTAATTTAAACATTGTAGGCAAGATCTTATTGGCCTAAAGTTTCCTGTGTTGTCCCTTTATCTATAATTGGATGTAAGCTAGTCAGATATTTGAGCCAAAAGTCAAGCAATTGATCTTTCCAGGAAATATTCAATTGTTAATCTCATCACTGAATTTTTAACCATTTTTGTTGTTATTAATTCTAACTTCTGATTTTTACTAAATTCATCTTCAAATTATTTTATTCATTTAGTATTTTTACTGTAATTTTGAGTTTTTCCAAAACTGAATTGTTTCCTTTTTGTTCTGAATTTCCTTTCAGAATTTCTATTGCTATCTATACTCTGGTAGAAACTGATTGAAGTAACTGAAGTTATTGTTTAAATCATGTTCAATTTTCCTAGCTATTGCTGTACTTTGTTGCTTTATAATCAAATCATCTTCAATTTTTCTGGTGCTAAATCAATATTTTTATTTATATTCATATTTATTATTAATATGGTTTCAAATATTCAAGATTTAGAATAGCTTATAATATTACACTGAATATTTCAATTTCATTGTACACATGTTGTGCATTGACAATAAACATTTGATTTGATTTCTGAAAACTTAAATTCTATAATGAGAAATTTGGACATGCCATTTTTAGTTATAATTATATATTTAGAAATAATTCCTCTGGTATACTATTCAGTTTACTAAAATTAGGCGGTCTGGGGCAATCTGCTGACAACAGGTTTACTATTAATAGGCATTTGCCTTCTATCTTCAAGGAAAAGGGGAACTGGTTATTCCTTTCAAATAATTAAAGTATAGGTCACATTAAAGAAAAATAAAATACTGCATAGTTGCTAAAATTGATAAAATTCTAGTTGGTAGATAAGAGTGAGGGCAGCTGCTCCAAAGGGCAAATGAGTTGGAAGGATTCACATTCATGAAGATACTATATTATTGCCATTGCTTCCTTTAATTACAGAAATGGAACTCATATTTTTTGTCATGACATTAAGCAACTATGTAAATTCAGTACCAGACAATCAGCTGTACAAGACAATTCCTGAAACTCACAATAATTTTTAGAATATATTGGAATTCTTTATTGGCCAATTGGACACACAAGGAATTTGTCTTGGTGCAAATGCTCTCAATATACATAAAGAAAAGATACATTCGTCAAGAGTCAATCATAAGGTACAACACTTAATGATAGTCATAGGGTACAATAAGCAGTCAAATCATACTAGGAAACAGTCCAATTTAATAGATAAATAAATACAAAGAAGTAGTTTTAATATTCCAAGGTATCTTGTTTCATGAGATTTATATTAGGTGTCTCTGGACCTTTGTATTATTCTCAGCCATTCCTTCTACAAATCAGAGTTAAAAGATGCCTTAAAACTATGGGGAGGTCATGACAGATATCTATTGAGGTGATAAATTAGAAGAGAAGGGGAGGAAGCATCAAAGAAAGTGGCAGCAAAAACAAAATAAACACTTTTCATACTCTCTGAGGCTAAAGCATAAATTACATCACCAGGAGAACAAAGTCAGAGCTCCAGAATCATTTGCAATGAAACAAAAAATAGGTTCAGTTTGGGTAAAGATTCCCATAACACGCTATGCACAAGACAAATTCTTTCCATTTGTTCAATTGCTTGAGCCAAAAAGAATGCCTTCATAAACTTTTAATTGTTTCCAACTACGTTATTTAGTTTAATTGGCTACAAAATCCAGTATGTTAGGAGATTAGACCAAACTACAGGTACTCCTCAACTTAAGACCACAACTGAGACCCAAATTTATGTTGCTAAGCAAGGCACTTGATAAGTGAGAGGCGCCTCATTTTACAACCTTTCTTGCCACACTTGTTAAGCAAATCACTGTACAATTGTTAAATGAATCATGCAGTTGTTAAGTGAATCAGGTTTCCTTCATTGACTTTGCTTGTTGAAAGCTGGATGGGAATCATGTGATCACATGATCCTGGGACAGTGAAAATGTCATAAATACATGCCAGTTGCCAAGCATTCAAATTTTGATCATGTGCCCATGGAGTTGCTACAATGATCATGGGAAGTTGCTTTTTTCATTGCCATTGTAACTTCAAATGGTCACTAAATGAACGGTTGTAAATCAAAGACTACATGTAAAGAGTCTTAGTTGTATTTTTAACCCAGAGCCTTTTACCTGATTTAAGTGATAAGAGAGGGGCAGAATGAGATGACTGGAAAAAACATCAGGAAGAGCCTTCACAAGCTCATCCAAGTAGACCTTTGTCAAATGTTCACCATCCCTGAGATCACACCTTACCTTTTTTTTTTTTTAGCTCTTCCTGAAAACTATGGTGTGCAATCTGTGTGTTGTGGGGGAGAAAACAAAACAAGTAAAACTTTTCAAAGACAAACATAAGAGACACCTCTAAACATCACTTCCTGTCAGAAACAAGCAGTTTATTAGGACTGCTGCTTGAAATATGCACAAGGCATATCAAGAAATAGGTTTGTATTGCTTCCTTTGTTAAAACATCCATGCAGGTAGTCTAAAGTTACAATGGCAAGTGGGACCACAATTTCCATCAATAAGCAATGTGGTTTTAAAGCAAGACCACACTGCTTAGCACCAGAAGTCCCTGCAGTCCCAATTGCCATCCTTAACTTAATCACAATCGCTAGACAGACACAAGATCACAACATCCCCCTAGTAATAACCAAAGACATGGGGAAGCTGACAGGAAGTTTAATGTCCCAGGTGGCTTGCAAGCAGGCCAGCAGGCAGATAAGTGGCTGTGGGTGGTAGAGGAGGCATTCAGGGGTGCAAAGGTAGAAGGAGCGATGCAAGTGCAGCGAGGCCTAAGTGACTGCTCCTGGGTGGGTGAGGTAAGGAAGGAGTGTGAAGTAGTGACACCAAGGCACAGTGAAGTTCAGGTAAGGTGTGTGGAAGTGTGCAAGTCACAATGAGGCACAAAGAGACTCAGGGAAAGGTGCAGGAGGGTGCGAGGGATTGGTTTTGACTTTCTAAGGAAGCCAACAGGAAAAATGGCAAATGACGATCATCTGATTATGGGGTACTGCAAGCAGCCATAAATGTGAGCCAGCTGTCAAGCACTCAGATTGCAATCCAAAATGACTGCAGGAGTACTTGGACAGCTGGAATTCTGAGGACTGGTTGTAAACCACCATTTGTTCAGCACTGTGATAACTTGGAATGATCACTGAATGAATGGCTGTAAGTTGAAGACTACCTGTAGTTCTTTTAATTTGTGAGACCTGTTCTCCTGGTGTGTTTTATGTTATGCAAGTCTATGTCTTTGGCTTCCTCCTCACTACCTGCATTCCCAAATATTTCACCAGTGGATTCCCAATCTTTTGAAGAAATAGGGGGCAATAAATATGGGAGAGATAAAATCTTCTCAAGTATTTTAACTCCAAGCTCCTTCGTGCCTTTGAAGTCTCATATAAACTCCATTTCTGCTCATGTCAATTAGAGCCTTCTTCACATTACAGAAAATGGCAATCCTTTCTTCCTGAACAAGAGGTATCTGGAAGTGAATATTTCATTTGCATGAAAAGGGCGGCTTTACTTATGAGCAGAAAAGGGACCCTTTTGCTTTATATCAGGGCTGGCAGGCTAGATGCATCACCCGCTGGCCACGCCCANGATATGTCACATGACACCAGCATGACGACCTGAGTTTGACACCCCTTGCTTTATATGAATGAGAAGATCACATTGTCCCACTGCCAGGCTCTTGGTCTCTGCCTGAAACTACAAGTAATTCTCTTTTCAAGCATGATTCCCACCTTGTCTTTTTAGCAAGGATTACAAAAATGTGGATAGAAAATATTCTGGCAACTAAAATATCTTCCAGGATACATATATTTCATCCCTTCTTTTCCCTTTATTTTTTTTACTGCCTTTCTACAAATCACCCATGTAGTGGGTCACTTCACTGATAAGAATGCTTGAAGGAAGTCATTTATAAAATCGTCTTCTGAATCTTTACAGGAAGGATTATAGGAAGTGGTCACTATCCAAGGACACAAATGGAGATATATATTTTAATGTAAGCAGGTTTTTTTTAAAAAAAGGAACTATTTGAA
Organism: Ophiophagus hannah; assembly: GCA_000516915.1. NCBI lineage: Eukaryota > Metazoa > Chordata > Lepidosauria > Squamata > Elapidae > Ophiophagus > Ophiophagus hannah. The sequence continues at coordinate 7,991 of AZIM01008010.1, read as the reverse complement.
ATCAGTATCAGTATGTGAAAAGTCCAATAAAATACAGATGGAAGTTATCAGCTCAACAAGTACAAAAAAATGCTAAATGTGAAATTCATTAATATAGTATATTCCTTGGGAATGTTTCTTTAAAAAACATTCTCAATATTTATCTGAGACTTAATTTGAAATATTAAATCATATTCTGAATTATCACAGGACCATCACACTCAGAACCAAATCCAGGACTACAAGAAGACGTGTCCAGAGCTTAAGTCAAGTACATCGTAATCAATGGAACTCAATGTCACCAGGAGTTCAAACAGAATTCAATTTGTACTTCTGTAAGGTCCATTAAGAAAGCCAAAGAAAGTTTCCTGTGTTGCTTAAGAGTAGCACAGTTCCATCAATGTCAGTTGTAATANGAGAAAAAGTACTGGACAACTATTTGCAACCCAGTTTCAAAGAGGTCCATCATCTGCAGTCAAATTCTAAATTTCATAAGAGACAGATGCTGATGAACTCAAACTATCTACATTCTGTCCCTCCTGGGCCACTTAATTTTTTTCTTTTGCAATCATTTTACTCACAAAATTGATGGGGACTCCTGGAAAGCTACATGATCAAAGGGCTTCATTTACTGCCTCTATTTGTGATGAAATATAAAGCAGATAGGCAACCTCATCTTCTAGCAAAATGTCATCATCTTGTTCAAATTCAGTAAGTTCTGCTTAGCTAGATTTGATTCTGGTTTTAAAAATGTAAATGCCATCAAAAACTGGCCAAGAGTCTCAATTTTGCAGCAACTCTCTAAGTCATTGGTGCTAAGCACATTATCTAGTAAAGTCAGAGTGCTACGGCTCAGCTATGGAATGGGCCAGCAGCCTTAGTAGAACAGTAAATCTACTCATCCTGGCTTCATGGATATGCCAGCAACAGTGAAGGGTCTTATTGGCTGGCCATGATTGCCTTGTGGGTAGCCTAGTAGACCATATGACTCTAGCCACTTGATGCAGATATTAAAAAGGCAAGTCCTCTCTTGGACACCACACAGTCTTGTTCACAGAAGTAACTGTTCCATGCTATACTGCTCTGATTAGAAGCCACTTGGTGTACTCTATTCAGTTCTGTACTCCAGAGTTAAAAATGGACACTGACAAACTGGAGTTCAGAAGAGGGCTGTCACAACATTAAGATGTGTACAAATCAAACTTATGGAATATGATTAAAGATCTGAGAACCTTTAGCCGATGGAAGAGACAGCTGAAGGTATATATGACAGCAGTTTTCAAATATTGGAAGGGCTGCCACAAAGAAGAGGGAGTCAACTTTTTCTGTGTTGCTCCAGAAGGCAAGACCAGAACCAATAGATTAAAGAAAATAATGAAAGAAATTACTCCAAGGAAGCAAGTTCAAGGAAAATTTCAGAAGGAATGTCCAGATTCTACAGCTGTCAGATAGTTCAAGAGGCTGTTAATATCAAGAAGTTGATTTTCTTTTGCTAAACAGATGCTAGATGGTCATTATCAAAAAGATCCTGTAGTTGATCTGACACTGAGCACAAGGTTGGATTAAATGACCTTTAACCTATGATTGTGTTACCTATGCTTTTATGGTTTATTTAATTACTTGGCTAAGCTTATTTAAGATGTTTTCCTTAAATTGACATGAGCCTTCCTGAAAGAAAGATCGATTTATATTAATTTTCTTTAAATGTCATTCAAATTTTTTACAGTAATTTGGTTTTCAGTGTTCCAGTTATAGCTTTCTTGTACCCTACAGCCTCATATTTCCCCTGCATATTTTTTAAACTAACTGAGCAGCCTGTCTTCTTTTTTATTTCTTAAGTTTTAGCCCAAAATATAATGTTACACTAGCTCAATGCCTATTCAGAGAGGTAATTGTTTTTATGTAGACATGCAGCTGCATACATATATATTTTACTATTCCCTTTCAGGGTGAGGAATTAAAGATGGGTAATAAGAAAAAGGTAACCAAACTAGATCTAGTTTTCATCAACATCATTCATTATCCCATTCTTGCCTTTCTGTCCTTTGCAAATCATCCCTACTTCCACAAAATTCATACACCCATTTTCTCATTATTATTTCTACAATATTATTTTGAGAATTCAAACTCCTTTATTACCTGGTCTTAAATTTCCTTAAGATGCTTGCCTTCTGTGCAGAAACTGGTTAGAAAGGAAGCTGGGTTAAGAAATCCATGTCCAGATTTGAAGCTATTCTTCAGATTTGAAAAAGAGATTCATCAGCTGTTCTACTTGGACCATGGTTACCAAACCCGGTGGGTTCCCCTGCTTCCTTATTCCTTTTACCTATGCCAGGAAATCAAATGCACACAGTTTTCCTTTCTATGGGTTACTCTTTAGAACCGATATTTTGCCCTGACAGCCCTGAAAGATTTCTGTTATTTCACTCTTACACTTAACATCTTGTGTTCAGGTGCATCCACTAGGGAAAAAGAAAACACTGCAGTTTGTAGTTCTTCCTGTCTCTTGAGCTAGATGGAGAAACTAGCAAAATTCTTGTCAATTTCACCTGGTAAAAGAAAAAATTAAGAAATGCTCACTATTGTACAAGGCCACTAACTTAATTTGTATTTGGAAGATAACCAGGCTTTTATTTCAACTCCAATTTGCTCAATTTGCTCTGGCTTATTTTATTTTGAATGCCATAGTTGTATGCTGTGCATATGCACCAGCTTAGAATTCAATGTTTTCTGTTTAATATTATAAATCATATTCCCTTTTATGCATGCTCCCGTATTTTTGATTCTTTGCAACATGTAAAACTAAAGTTTTATATTTATCATCAGCTAAAAAAGTATAAAGGCATAAAAACCACCAAAGTAGTACCATTGTGAAAGCTTACTCTAGGCCACCTAGCCAGGATGCCTTTCTAAATAAATTAATCAAACTTTCAAAAGATAAGTTAAAATGGTAAAATGGTATCTTCTACTATCCTGATATCTGCTGGAGAAATCAGTCACCTCAGAGTGAAGGTTTAGATTTCAGACATCTCTTGTGATGATGTTCATTTTTCTGAAAGTGAAAGAAGCTACCCTGGACAAAATCCTGACAAGTTGAGAGCAATTAGTTGATGGTCTGAAAATGTCAGACACCACGGGGAAAAGAGGTTGTATTGTGTTGGAATTCAAGAACTAATAGAGAAAAAATCTGACAGAAATATATCATATATCTTATGCTTCAAAAGAGTAGGTTTTCATAAAATCAAATGAAAGCAAGCCAGCTTAATATGTCTTCATATTTTAAAAGATAAACCAGCTCAACAAGGATGGAGATCCTGAAGAAGATAGTGAAAGTGCAGAAACCAATGATTTCCAGAGAAAGAAAACTAGGAAAAGTTTTATGAAGTCTATATATGAAGGAATAGCAGCTAAAAGGCAAAACATACACAAAAGCAGGGCTGATGATGAAGGAAGAATACAAATCAGTAGTTTGATTCCATAGGAATAATATCCCAAAGGCTCAATTAATGCAAGACATGATGAAAATGGATAGTAGCTCCCAAATGTTGAAGAAGCTGTTAATTGTTACACAGAGAGACGGAGAAATAATAATTGGGAATAGGTAGAAAGCAGAACTGAAACACATTCTTTGCCTTCTCCCCTTTGCCTTCCTGACATGACAAAGGAAGAGGGAACCCAGGTTTAATAAAAGGAGCAAAAAGGTAAGGTAAAGGTTCCCCTTGCACATACGTGCTAGTCGTTTCCAGCTCTAGGGGGCGGTGCTCATTTCCATTACAAAGCCTAAAAGCTAGCACTGTCTGAAGACGTCTCCATGGTCATGTGGCTGATATGACTAAATGCCGAAGGTGTATGGAATGCTGTTACCTTCCCACCAAAGTGGTTCCTATTTTTCTACTTGCATTTTACATGCTTTAGAACTGCTAGATTGTCAGAAGCTGGAACAAGTAACGGGAGTTCACTCTGTTACATGGTGCTAGGGATTCAAACCACCAAATGACATTTCTGATTGACAAGCTCAGCGTCTTAGCCACTGAGCCACATTTCTGTCTTAAGCAAATTCTCAGATGCTAAAAGAGCTGAGACATCAGAAGTGCTGACTCTAATCTATGAAAATTTGAGAAGAATTGGCAATGAAACAAAAGGTTGAGAAAAAAATAAACACATTCATAGAAGAGGGTAATCTGTGAGGAAAAACACAGGACCAGATTGCTTAACATTTGCGCTTAGCAAAATTGTAGAAAGGACTATCAAGCAAATATCTAGGAGCACTTCGAAAAGAACGTTTCCACTGCAAGGAACCAGGATGGGTTTGTCAAGAATAAATCATATGCCAGGCCAACCTTATCGCTTTTTAGAAATGTGTGACTAATTTGGTAAACCAGGAGAACGCTGTTAATGAAGTACACCATGAGCTCAGAAGAACATTTGACAAAGTGTCTTGTGACAGCTCATTGACAAAGGAAAAGTGAATAAACCAGGGTATGCTACTGCATTTCAGAAGACAGTATCTGACTGAAGACCCAGACCTAAGGGGCACTTTAACCTTTGGAGGAACAAATCAAGTGAGGATTCCCAAGACTCCATTAATGGTCCTATATCTTTATGTCATTCTCAGATTTGGCGTAGCATGTTTACTATTTATTAAACGTATATGCCGCCTATCAATGTATATTGTGTATATCATGCCACTGGGATATGAAAAAAAAGGTTTATGGGTTAATTTAATGTTTGAACTCAACTCTGGTTTATTCAAATAACCATGCTTAAACAAAGCAAGTGTTAGGATGATGTGTGAACTAGATAATGAATAAATGGTTCTATTTATTTAGGGCACAAGAGGATCTACAGAATCAGTAACATTACAGTTCCAGACAATATGTATGATCTTCCCCCAGAATAGATCCCTCTCTAGTTTATCAGTCACATCTCTGACATGAGTGTGTCTACACACAAACACATGCATACACAGCTACCTCAGCCTTAGACTTCCAATATTTAGAGAATGAGGATAACATGAAAAGTTGAAAGGGAGAGGCACTGAGTAACAAAATAGGAGAGAACCATGATGTGCTTTGGGAAAACAGGAAAACACAAGAAAAGTAGAGATCTTACTGAAACGAAGCCACAGAAATAGCACCAAATAAGGAATGATTGCCAAATACATTAGATATCAAGTGTTGGTTAGCATAAAACCTTCTCAAATGCTTTGGACATCCCACCTTTAGTCTACAAACTATTTCCTCTGGAAAATTATTTAGGTAGCAGCTTTATACAAGGACAGAAATTATTTATACAATTAGATCAGGCCAATATTTTCTGAAGAATCCTGCAAATATATAAATGATGAAGTAATCAGTCACGATACTCTATCTTTCTCCTTCCAGTAGATAGATGTGGAAGCTATGAACAGCAAATGCAACTTATGTTCATTTGGATTCAACTGCAGTTACCCAAGGTTCGCAGAAATCNGGACTAAAAATCCACACAGCTGTATGCAGCTACAAGCTCCTTTCAGATTTTCTCAGTCAACATGGGAAAGGGATAAAAATCTTCACACTTTAGTGATTCCAAATGGTGCAGAGGTATTTTCTTTTACCATTACAGTACTGCTGAGTTAGAGAATATTACTGGCATATGTCACACTGTGCTTTATGCATCTCTCTTAACAAATTACATGTTGTGTTTGTAAAAAAAAAATCGGGGAAGAGTGTTCAAACCAAAGAAAGAGAGTACCAAATCTGTGTTAGGGACAGGAAGTTCTGGAGAGAACCCTTGAACAAATGCGGTGTCAAAAGTGGTCTTGAAGTCCAGAACAGAATAATAACTATATAGAAACATTTCTTACCACCACCACCATTTCTCACGGCTAAAAAAATAAAGTTTGGCTATTTACTTATTTATTTGGAAAATTTATATTGCTACTCGTTCACAGTGACTCAAGGCGACTTACAGGAACTAAAACACAATATAAAAGAAATATTTACTCAAGGCAGGTAGATTTCTTTAAAATGTCTAATATGTTAAGAAGCAATGACTTTACACTTAAGTTTTCATAACTTGAACTGTTGGAACATTCAACACTAACTGCATCGAATCAGAGATAGATTTTAAGTAGCAACTTATTCCTGCTGTTGACACCATCCAAAGTCCATGACTTCTAGACTGAAAATCATGTAGTGGGGGAAAAATACATGATTAAATTAACTCCTTAGAGATCACAAATATTTAATCTTTGCAGCTCTGAAATGAGGCAGTTATTGAAAACAAACAGGTAAATCAAAATACCCAAGAGCAAAATAATGGCAGTGTGCCAATAACAGTATTTTATAATTCATGAGAAGTTTGCTAACAATTTATGTTATTTGGATTATTTTACCAGGTTTGCCATGCTTAACTAATATGTAGCACCATCTGCAGTCAAAACCTAAATAGAAGAGCTTATATACAGAAGTTTAGCAAGTTTTTAACCTTTAATCACAATATTGACAAAAACTATCCATTTAACCCAGGGCTTCCTTGAAGTCATAGTTCTACAAGGAGGTAAGGTTTGTATGGAATTTTTCCAATAGAATTTGAAAGTCAGAAAAACTAATATCCTTGAATATCTTGTAGGGGAAATTGTAACTTTTAGAATGATTTATAATTGCTACAATGAAAGCTATATAATGCTACCGTAGTTGAAGTTCATGATATTCACTCCCTTCTATGCGTTTCTCACTTATGAGGATCAAAATATTACTGTACTAATTAGGGGAAAAAATACATTCACTTAATTCAAAAGGACTGATTTCACAAGTAAACATGTTCAGAATCAAGCATTTATTCAAAATCCAGTTTGATCTTCTGCAGCTATATTCCTTCTCTTGCGTGTTACTACTGGTTTGTATTTTACTATATGCTGATGGAGGAAGCACAACATTTTCTTCAACTTTGTGAATCTTGCATCCAAATAAAGGTAATTATCTTTTAAAGGTGCCCATCAGTTAAAATGATATAGAAATAAACAGCTTGTAGCTATAAAGAGTATGAATGTTGTGTATTGCTATAATACTGGTATCCAGAACGAGATCAGCTAAACCAAACAGCAACAAAAAAAGTGTCTGTATATATGTGATTAACAAGCATCATTTCCTTCAGAGTGCAAAGTTCAAGCACACAAATGGTGGTACTTCTTACAGCAGCAGTAGGAATTAGCACCAGGATGCCAGAGGTCTGACTATCACCACTTCTAATTCAGCCCTGAGATGCCCAGCATGTTACTGGTCCTTAAACCCTTTTTAAAAACCTCTTCATGACAAGCCATTTTGGCAATAATGAAAAGTCAGGGCAGTTACCAACTAAGGCTAGACAGTTGTCAGAAGTTTGTAGTTGGCTCCAGATTCTCAACTTGGACTCTTCTTTTCAGGTGATGCAAATAAAGGAACAGCAAAATATTTTTTTTAAAAAAAATGAAGACAATGCCACTAAAACTATTATGTTTGGTGCAGAATATTGAATCATTTAACCTAACTGTTTGAAAATTGAGGTAATCTACTCAATCTACTGTAATAAATTAAGTTTCCAATCATTTACCAAGCGAATGGAAATATTTATTGCATAGCTGATCACAAATGCCCAAGGTTCTCCAGGTTCAGTTCTTTGGGGAAAGGCATCCAAAGCCTGATCTCATCCCCCTCACCACCCCAAAAAAATACAGCAAATAAAGCAAGTGCACACCTGAGATTTCACACTGCACAAGAACAAGCCTTAATTTCTCATAATGTTCCTAGAGGGTATTTCAAAGCTACTGGGGGTATTTTGGAGAAGAAAGGCGAGAGAAGAAAACAATTTCACCAGATAATCCTAATGCGGTCTTCACATCTGCATTCCTNGTCTCCATTAGCCATCATCAACAGTTCAAGTGTGAAATCACAGAATTCTTCAGGCAATTAAAGAACACTGAAGAAGCATTTCTTATTACTAAAACTTCAGAGAAAGTTAATCAAAACGAAGATAGATTTTATTTGGGGGGG
>AZIM01008000.1:42963-55079 GCA_000516915.1 Ophiophagus hannah | reverse complement strand
TGATGCAATCTTCCCAGGTGCCATGTGATGAGATGGGTAGACGGCTAATCCTATCATGCTCTGATCCCATCACCCTGGTGCTGAAGGGGGGGGGTGGGCAGGAAGCTGCAGGAAGCTGCTTTGTCTTTAAAAACATGTTTCTCCTTTTCTCACCCAGGGAAATACAATATTCTGACTTTTTAATATTTCCTAGGATATTTCATTCTTCTAGGAGAGGGGTGGGTGCTAACTTTCTACGCATCTAATAAGATCTCCCAGTTTTTAAATCCTGTATCTGGCAACCCTTTAGATTAGAAGAATCCATTCTTAGCAGGGGTCACCCAGACTGCACAAAAGCAACAAGACTGAAACTATTTCCAAATGCTTTCCAAGCAATTTCCCATCTATGAAGTTTTAAAGATGTAGAGAGAAACATTTAAATACAAGGAGATAGAGGGATCTGTCAGAAAGTTTAAATGCCCATGAAGACATTTATTTGTATCTGTTCACCCTTTATTGTACTTGATCATGGCTGATGCCTGGAATGCTGTTCCACAGATAATAAATACTTCGAGCTTAGAGTCAGTTGTTTGGTACATCTTAATCCCATGATGGTGAACCTATGGCACACGTGCCAGAGGTGGCACACAGAGCCCTCTCTGTGGGCATACGAGCCATTGCCCCACCTCAGCTCTGACACGCATGTGCATGCATGCCTCCCGCCAGCCAGCTGGTCTTCGGGTCTCTGCCATGCATGCACGGAGTGCAGGGTGCATGTGGGGGCAGGGGTCTCTGTTCAGGGGACACACATGCGTGCACAGTGGGCAGGGCACATGCATGGGGACATGCATGCATGTGCAGGGGATGCACATGCATGCACAGGGGGCATAGGGCATGCACAGGGTGGGGCACATGCACAGGGGATGTGCGCGCATTGCATTGCATTTTGCACATATGCTCTTTGGGCACTCGGTGCCGAAGAGTCTAGCCATCACCTGTCACATACTCTAAAATTTTAGGAAGTTTGGACAATCACCTGGAATATAGTGCTGAGTGCCTCTTTATAAAAAGGATTAAGATCAGAGGTGGTATTCAGCAGGTTNGAGATTTTACAGGATCCTTCCCCTGCCACGTCCACCAAATGACGCCCACAGAACTGGTAGTAAAAATTTTTGAATCCCACCACTGATTTAGAGTGCTAATAAACTAGCTTTAAAAAGGGGATTGAACAAATTTAGCTAAAGTTATCAATAGCTACTGGTAACAGGGAAAACATAGGTTGGGACTGTATTTCCTTCAGAACACAAATATAAATATAATCATTAGAACTGCTAAGTTTATAGTCAGGGCTATTCAGCTCAGGGAACTTTCAGGCAAATTGTAGACAACTCCGCTGAGAGCATAGCTGATAATTGTGGTGGAATGAAGAGCTGGTGAATTAACTGATTCTTTGTAATTTCTCTCCAAACAAGAAGAGTATTTGAGATCACCCACAAATGCTCCAGACCATTGTTTCTTGCAAAAGGCCACAAGTAGACACCAATGGGTTTGGAGGTCTGGGAGACAAAGAATAACCATCTTGCTGCAACTGTGGTCAGCAGCTTCAAAAAGGACAATGGTTCACATACTTCCTGTTGGGTATTGCTTGTTAACTGCTTTTCAGTTAACAAGCAATCACCATGATGTGAGTTTCCTTCAATCCTTAGCAAAAGAAGTTTGGAAAACAAGTTTAAGGATTCTTTGAAACAAACAGCCACAGGATGATTAGAACTTTGATTTTGGAAAGTTACAAACAGACTAAGGGTCCAGATGGATTTGAAATAAGATTTTATAATTAGTTATAAGAATCCTTCCCATGGGAAAATGTTTTGCTTTAGAATTTTCATTAAAAAAATTAACTGATAGGATGAGGCTTTGAAAGTTGGACACTAGATGGAACCAGAAGGAACAAGATTAAATTTAAGGAGAAGAAAATACTTAAATTTGATTTACAGAATGAAGCAAAACATTTTAATATTGGACATATTGAAGAATATTTTTGAACAATGGAGTCAGAGGTTAATTTTAAGAAGGTCTACCTTGATAGATAGACCTGGAGAAATTATATCTGACAAGATGGAGACTGACCTGAAAGTGGACTTAAAAATAACAGGCTACAAGAATAATATAAAAAGAGTTGCCACCCAAGTATTCAAAATAAGCCAGCTGAGGTCTTAATAATGAAAAAGGATATACAAATAACAAACCAAGAGAGCAACTTGGATAATTTTTCTATGTTGGATTTACAAAAGAGACGCATTAAAGTTTGAAGACTTTTTGTGAGAAGGGACAAAAATTGAGAAGAAATAAAGTTCTAAGACATTATTTTGAATTGATTTATTTGATTAAGATTAAAAGACATACTTAGTTATCTCTTTTATTAACCCTTAATGAACTTTTGCTGACATCAGGATTGAAATGACAAGGCTTTAAGGATTTGTTTATAGATAAGAGATGTGGTATGGGAAAAAAGTTTTGTTTTAATTTAAGAGATGGTGATAAGTTAAAATTGTTTATATCAGTTGTGATGAAGAAAGAAGTCATTTCTTTATACATTTCTCTTTTTTTGCTTTATTATATTATTTATTTTTTCTCTACTTTTCTATTTTTTCTTTTCTGCACTTTCTATTTTTTCTTTTACATTTTAGTTTGCATTAGTTTTTATTTTTAATAAAATTACTATTAAAAAACTGTTCAGCTGAGAATATATTTTACAGAACACATTCATTCATCTAAACAAATACTTCTTTGGTATTTTAGTACTCACCTTACATTTCTCCATTCCATAACTTTATCTTTTGCTACTCTATTTTAATCTCATCTTACTTCATTTTAACTTATTTAATCCTATTTTATTATGGTCGTTGCCCATTGTTTCTTGATATGTTCAACTGCCTAATCAATAAAGTTATATTCAATGATAACATCACACATTGAAGCCCAGGGCTTTCAAATATTTATGCACAATCAGCTGCAGAAGCTCATTCTGACCCTCCCTCTACCAAATCCCTGATTATGATGTAGAAGAAAGGATATAGAGCCAACTCTGCACCAAACTCTGCAAACACAGGTTTTTATAAGGAGCTTGAGGTTTAGAACTCTCTCAGTTGAGAATGAAGATTACAGAGATTCCACCATTGGCTAGGAAAAAATTAAGTACACCATGGAAACATACTTCTTTTTAGAGAAGCAGAAACCTTTTTATTAGTTTCCATTTATTGTTCTCAGCTGGATCAAAAAAATGAATCAGTAATTTGATTCTTTAGTAATGAAACACCGTAGGCTTGGTGCCAAGGTCTACTAAGATGTGTTGATCATTAGTGAACCCATTCAAGAAAAATCTCTCTTTACTCACTCTATGTTTTCCTCAGTTTTCCTAGAATTCTGAAGCAAACGTAAATGTCTTTGTCAATTTAGGAGAAATGAGAGAGTTCTCTCAAAACAGAATTAATGTTGAGATTAAGTTTTTTACAACTAAAAATACATTATTTTCCTCTTTTCAACTGCTGTAGACTGAAAAAGGGCCAAGAACAAGACTGATCTTTGCAAAACCAGGACTTAAGGAATAAAACCAGCAGGCGACTTTGCTCAGTCTTCTCTGCATTCATTTGAATCATTCCTCTAAGTCAGGGGTGTCAAAGTGGTGGCCAGCCGTGGGCTAGATGCATCACATGCAGGTTCACCCCAGCTCTGCAAAGGCAGAAAAGTTGTGATACATCACGATACGTCATGTGATGCAATTGAGTTTGATGCCCGTGCTCTAAGTTTTGGGTTAAAATGGAATCTCCAGCACCAACACCTTCTTGATGACATCAATATACTTTCAGAACCCTAACATTGCAATTCTATACATGTCTACTCAAAAGTAAGCGGTACTAATCTTAATGAGCTTATCTCAAGTAAGTGTATTCAGGATTGTAGTTTTAGAAAGGGAGACATAGTAGGAATATGATATAGGACGGACAGGAAACCCCCAAAATGTATCTATTTTGATCAAATTGGTTTTCTAGAATAGAAAGAAAGTAAACTACTACTAGGAGTCAAACTAGTGTGTGTGACTTCATCAACTCCAAGGCATCTGAGGGCAGGAAAAGATGTAATGGACGGAAGCTTTATCAAAGAAAGATCCAACCTGGAATTAAGGAGAAATTTTCTGATAGTGAGAACAATTAGTCAGTGGAATGGCTTTCCCCCAGAAGTTGTGGGTGCTCCAACACTGGAGGTTTTAAAGAAGAGATTGGATGGTCAATTGTCCAGAATGGTACAGGGTATCCTACTGGAGCAGGGGGTTGGATTAGAAAACCTCCAAGGTTATTTCCAACTCTGTTATTCTGTTAACTCTAGGCATATATGTTTTTATGCCTCTTCATAGCTAGAGCTGCTGATGAGTGCTTATCTCTTCTGACTCAAATGTATGATTTTTCAAATCTGAGCTAGCTTTTTATCCATTTGACCCCAAACCTCAGGGATCAATCAATAGAAGCCAGTATTCACAGTTTGCAAGAATAGTGGTCTTTTGTGTAGACATGATTATCACTAGGCGATCCTTCATTGTCCCATTTAGCAATTGTTGCATCATCCGTCAGCAAAGAGATTGGATCAAGACCTTTGATCACTGGAACAGGAATCTTAAAATAATAAAGGTTAACATAGAAATGACTGGTTTCAGTGATTCATCCTTGTGACAATATATCACCCCTCATAGCTGTAACATGGGAAGCAGGAATTTAGTGACAATTTGTGCAATGATTGCACGGATTTTTCAAGGGTAAGACAGCACAACAGTTTACAGAAATTGTTTACAGACAGAAGCTTAAGGGCTTGTTTACGCTGATGCTTCCATACCATTTAGTACAAATGAAAACAGAAATTGCTCTTATCCCTGAAATTCATATAGTCCTGGGTTTTTTTTAAATAAGCCCTTAGATGTGAAGATCCCATTTTCAATCCCATCAACCTATGTGCTAGTAAATACTTGCTATGTCTAGACTGCATGATGTAATATAAATTACTCATAAAATATATCCTTAGATGCCTTATTTCGCTATCATTATTACTTTGGATGATTTCATTGCTGTTTAGAATTACAATTACATCACTTCCCTAAAATCTCCTTAATGCCAACCATTTTGTTAAAATAAGCCAGTAACTTAGCCTATGGCTAAGATAAATCATAGTTTTATGTTTCAATGACTCGTTGGAAGAATAATCAGGTCTGGTTTCAAGCCGGGAGAAAGATGCTAAAATAAAATGGAGGCAGACTGCAGGAAAGAAAATCTCCATTTATTTGATAATTAGAATTGTACATTATTACAATTTTATTTTGGATTGTATTTTATTGCTATTTCATCTTAAATCATATTTTGTCTAGATTCCATTTTAAATTGTATTTTATCAAGTTCCATTTTAAATAGTATTTTATCAAATTCCATTTTGAATTGCTTTTATTAAATTTTAGTAACAATTTGTTGCTGGAACTTTGCACTTTGATATGGCCCAAGGGATAATCAATAAAGACTTACTTACTTGATAATCAGAAACTTCAGTGACAGCAACATCTTTCTGGGGTGGTTGACAAAATGGGGTTGAGAGTAGGTGGGCTTTGTACATACTTTGAGCCTTTGTGATTGAGATGCCTGTGCCTGTGCAAGAATATGTCCTTTAACATTTTGATGGCTGTTGCCAGATTCCTATGGGATCATGTAGGGGTCATGGCTGACCCTACAGGCAAAAGGAAAAATGCAAATCCTAGGTGTTTTGTTTGTTTGAGCTAATCTTGTCAACTTTGGCTTCTTGGCTATTGTTGTTGTAGCTGGTGGCAGACTTGGATGATGAGGAGGTTGGGAGGAACTTGGGCCAGTTCTAGAGTCTGGGGAAGGGTCTGATGGATGCTCTGTGTTGGAGGCAGAAAAAGAGCCAGAGCCGTCTGACATTTCCCAGCCACCGGAGAGGCAGCTGCCTTTGGAAGCTGAGATAAGTGGGGAGGAAGAACAGCTGGGGCCTGTTCTTGATGCACGTATGTGCAGAGTTGTTAGGGGAGGAGAACAACTGTGGACAAGGAGTCGACTTGGCACACGTGGGTGCTGAATGGCCCTTCCCTGGTTGGGAAATAAATAGAAGGAAAGGGGAGTGGTGGTTGTAGGAGACAACAGTTCAGATTTCTGAAGATTTGGTTCATCGTGTTTCGTGCCTCAGAGACTGCCTGCCAGAACTTAATTTGCAGCTTTACTGCTGGGAGCTCACAGCCTGGCAATTATCCCAAGGAACTGATAAGGTCTGTTACTGCATTTAACTCTTTGAAGGACTATTGCCTGGACTTTTTGGTGTGTGGTTGCCATTAATTCACAGGAGATAAATAAAGAGGGTTTTTGGGAACAAGGTGTCTGTTTCTTGTTTCTGCTAATGCTGGATCAGAACAATTGTGTTGCTTATTTGGAGTTTCTGGTTGTTCTTTGCTTAAGAATAGAGTGGCCCAGTCTTTCTGAATGGATACAGAAACTTCATTCCCAAAGACTAGCCTCTTCATACTTCTGCTCGAGGATATTTTCCTAAACAGGAAGATTGGGGTTGCTTTCTGCCTTTAAGAAGAAGTCTCTCCTCCTTTTCTTCAGGGGAAATATTCTATTCTGCCTCTTTAATATTAAAAATAAAGAATATTTTATTCTGGGGAGGGGAGCCTTCCTACAGACCCAATCTCTTTCACATTCAAAATGGAAACAAGATCTTCTAGGCCTTGGGTGTCAAACTCGCTGCGTTACGTTGCTGTCATGTGACATATCATGACATTTTTCCCTTGGCGGGGCTGGGGTGGGCGTGGTCTGTGTGTGACACATCCGGCCCTTGGACTGCCAGTTTGACACCTCTGTTCTAGGCTATGGTGGCTAGGGAACTCTGGGAGTTAAAGTGCATGCATCTTAAATCTGCTAAGATTAAGAAACACTGTTCTAGACTGTTTACAGCTACGTTGGTGAAAAGCTTTAAGTAATACAGTTAGTCCTAAACTTATAGCCATTTGTATAGCGACTGTTCAAAGTTACAGTCGCACTGAAAAAGGTGGGTTCTAATTGGCCTTCCCATTTACGATTGTTGCAACATCCCCACAGGCATGTGATCAAAATTCAGGTGCTTGGCAACCAGCATATATTTACGGTAGCTGCAGTGTGATCACCATTTGCAACCTTCTGAGCTGGTTTCTGACAAGTAAAGTCAATAAGGGCAGCTGGATTCATTCATGACTGAGTGATTCACTTAACAACCATCTTGTTTAACAACATAAATTTTGGTCCAATTGTGATCGTAAGCCAAGGATCACCTGTCCTACCTGGTCCATTGCTGCCCTGTTGCAAACTACTCTTTATCAAGGTTATTATTCTGAGTTTGTGATGCCAATAGGTAAAACAACTACAGCAACCTGTGATTGGATTACATAAACTAAATACCAAACATACAGTGTCAACTTCTGATATGGAAGTTGTAATGTTGAAGAAATCACAGTCTGGACATGATGCCTTCTGTCTATTCATGCTTATAAAATCATCATTCATTCTTATTTTTTTTTAGTTTTTCATCCTGTTTGTTCAAAATAAGCCTGGTGACCTTGATAATTTTCTATCACAGGAATGGACAGGGGGCGAATTGAGATCAACTGGTAGGTTTCTATGTGAGTTACAGTAGACTTCCCAGGATTTCTGACTAATAATACTTTAATGAGAGTGAATAAAATTGCGAGGAAACTTTATCTGCAGTAGCTCATTTTGTCTTAATTGCTTGTATCTCAGCCTCAGTGTCCCTCATCTGTAAAACATGAGCACTAATTGGATGCTTTTGATCAGATCTTTATTCAGTTTTGCCGGGCAATTTTAAAGCAATATGTTAGAAATCCTGATCTATGCTAATTTGCATGTAGATTTGTATATATCCTGGCATATGATTCATGCAGCACAGTAGATAATTGTCTCTTTTCCCCTTCTCCTGTTGTTCCTAGTTTTGGTTGGTAGCTCTCATTGTTCCAGGAAAAAAAACAACATCTGTCCTGTAAGCCTGATGTTGGCACATCTGTGTTCTTGAATATTAGCTCAGATCAAAGAATAGATTCCCTCAAGCACAACAAGGCTGCCACCATGTTGAAATGTAAAAATGCATTGGTACTTGAAAATATACCAAACAGTTGGCAAGAATAAAATGTTTTTGTGTTGCTACAATTCACTTTCCACCTGCTTAGAAATTATTTCTCTTCTATACAGGGTTGCTTTTTCCTTCCTATATCGCTTTCCTATTTAATTAGAGTGGCATTTTTTTAAAAAATAAAATAGTCACAGGAAATTTTATCTACAGTAATTTAAGGTATAATTTTCAAAGCCCATCTCTGAAAATATCTCAGCAGAAGATAATATTTGTTTTTGCAATAACTTTTGACCCCCTCAGCCAGAGATCGTAAACTAGTCCATAGTATTGTCATTTTTCAAATGGCTCCAAGTAAGAAAATCCAAGCTGGTCTTAGAAGGACTTCTCCATAGAGAACCTTCTTTTGTTCAATGTATGGTAGTATCAGTTCAACCCTGGACATCTTTGCTGATTAAAACACAAAGATCACGGGGGAAATTCACAACAAGACTTGCTGGAAGGTAGCTTGGCTGATGCCTCAGATTGTTGGATTCTTTCCCTCTGAGCCTCACTTAAGAATTCAGTGGATTTAAAAAAAAATCTGTATCAGTCACTTAATTTATAATAAATACTAATAAAATAAAAATTACGTAAAAGTAATAATTTAAATGGGAATGAAAATGGAAAGGTATTTGGAGCCCAGGATCTGCTTGAACCATGAGAAGGGTGACATATAAATGAAATAAATTTTTAAAACCCAAAATTTTAAATTAAGGAGAAGCTCTAGTAAAGAATTAAGTTTCCCAAGGAGAGAATTCATAAAGTGAATTCTCACTTTAAGTGAAGAATGCGATCATTCTTGTGAACACCCCACACTCCTTGACCTTCATCATGTTGCCGTCACGTGATGTTTCACAAATTTTTCCCCATTCGCGGAGCTGGGGCGGGCATGGCCTGCATGTGATGCATCTGTCCCATAGGCCACCAGTTTGACACCCCTGCTCTAATGGAATGGAGCTTAAAATAGATAGAGCATGGTGTGTTTATATCTGACAACAGTCCTTGTGACACGTTTCTGAACCAGTGGGAGGTTTCGAGATGTCCTCAAGTTGTGTTTCATGATGATTCCAGATATTTCTAAATAGATATTTTTTTGAAGGAAAAAAAAACAATGAAAGAAGAAAAATGTTGCCTGGGCCTATATAAACTTTAGTGAAAAAACTAGATTGGTAAAAATTCTCTTTTGGAAGCAGCCCTACATTCTAAAGCTGTTGATGTGTAGCATGGACTTCCTTTATTGCAACAAATTGAACACAAAAGATGACTTATTTACAATTAGATTCCAAATGATTGAAACAGAAAGACCTTCAATCCAATGGAAGCTCACATAAGTAGAAAATAAAAAGCAATTTTAATCAATTGTTCCTCTCCTTCTACCATCTATTGCATTGTTCTAGATCTTGCAGTGGTATTCTAGAGATTTCCCCAACCCTCCAGAACCGAGGAGATGAAGGAATTGCTGTTTTTGTATAAGGACAGGTAAAGTAAGGTCGGAGCCAAGAACAGGCAACATACAAATTGATAAATATCAACTTGGACCCAAAGTTTGTTGGAATATGAATGATATAATGCATCAGCCAACTCACAACATGGCTTCTATTGGACCCAAACAGTACAGATTATTTAACAGTTTCATCTGTATCACAATTCCAACCAAGGAATTATAATTAGTAGCAACAGATCAATAGAAGAGGTTAACAGCACACAGGGCAATCAAGTAATCACCTGGTATTCATTAATTAATAGTTAACTATTTGAATACAGAGATCTTAAGCAATGATCTTAAACCTATGAGGAATTTAATGCAAAAAAAAAAAGATGAAGAGGCATCACACCAAATAAGTAAGACAAGAGGTTAATGGATGATTAATTAACAAAGAGTGCTTCAATCATGAACAGTCTTGAGGCTAAAACAGAAATCTAGAACTCCAGCACCCAATGCCCTGGAGAAATAGGAAGACAAGGGGATACTTCAACTTAACAAGAAGTTATTTAGCTTCTGAATCAGTTAGAAAAGGGAAAGAAAGAGAGTTAGCTGTCCTTGTCCATGAGCAGGGAAGCAAGCTCAGTTTCTTATTTTGATTAAAAGAAAGGGGGTGGGGGATAGAGAAAAATAAATCCTTGTTTTTCCTCTGGATCAAAACAAAAGAGAGAGAAATGGGAGAGGCGCTCCATCGAGCAGGAATTGTTCTCTCTGTGAGGGAAGCTGGCGCAGCTCCTTTTGAATAAAAAACACAAGAAGAGACAGGAGAGAGAAAATAACTGGCTCACTTGAGCAGGAAGCTCTTTCTCTCAGGCTGGATCAAGGGGCCATTTTAAAAATATTTTCCTCAGAGAAGTTAGCAAATTCAATAAAAGCAAAATCATTCTCATTTCAGGATTTGGAAAGACATCATCACACGTCAGACTGAAAGACAAAAACATTGACATAGATGATTTCTTTTTCTGCTCTTTCTTGAGGCAGAAAGGAAAAACAAGGAGGTTTTTTTAAACGTAAGAATCTTTGCTAAATCTGTGCTTTACTGAAGTGCTCAGATCATCAGATGCTAATGGAATTATGGATTATTCAGGGACCCAAGATTCAATGTTTTTTAATGTTACATACAATGTCTGATTTCTTAAAAAGAAATACACTATAATGAACATATATATAGTATTACCTAACCTGTTCATTGGGTGGAGGAGATCTTTGTAATTGAAGTTCTGCCCACTTTTTACTTGTATTGGATGTGCACAAAAGATATGGGCTTCAATTATATGGCAGTCCTCTTGACCTTTTTGACTCACTCTCTGTCATCCCTGACTACTTTTATGGCTTCTATTCTTAGAGAGTTTTTTATGGCTTCAAGTCAGTCTTAACTCCTGGTGACTGCCTGCACACCTTCCTAGAGTTTTCTTGGTCAGCTTTTTTGGAATTGGTTTATCCTTGCCTTCTTCCTAGGGCTGACAGAGAGGGACTCACTCAATCTCCTGATTTCTTAACAGCAATAGTATTTAGACTTATATACCAGTTCACAGTGCTTTTTACACAGTGCTGGCAGACAGCAGTCAGCAGAAGTAGCCTGNNNTACCGCATTCTAACCACTGCGCCACCATGGCTCTTAACCACCATATCATGCTGCCTGTCGTGCCCATCTATCCTTAAACAATACTTACAAATATACAAATTTTAACAGAGAGTGAAGGCCCACTCTCCAAGCTTGTGGTTTCCAAACGTTTTGTTACCAAGCTAGGTAACATCTTCAGCAGAGTTTAGGTGGTGTCAGTGTTCTTCTGTTTATAAGGTGTGGGTGTGTCAAGTGGGGGTGTGTCTTATGATGGATCAGGTGTGAGTCATCAATGAGGATCTTGTGATGGGTCTTGTGATGGGAAAGTTACATCAGGTGAGGGTCATTAGGAAGTGAAGTATTGCTTCAGTTTCTAATTTACTTAATTAATTATCTAATTAATCTAGTTTACATCCTTACATTAACTCTTCCATTGTCCTGGCATCCAACAATCACCATGGAAATGGGGAGGCTGAGGGGAAAGTCCCCCAATTTAGAGTCATGCTTGCTTGGAGTAAGCGTATTTGTGTCCATTTTAATATTCTTGTATGGCCTGTTGGAACTTTGCTGTGCTGGAAAATGGGATGGTGTTTGTTCTTTGCCAGGAGTTATCTTGTGGTGAGATGGGTGGCAAACAAATTGAATTAATTAATTAAATAAATATGTAAAGTGTATGAACTCTACCTGCTGAGAAGCCACCTAAACATATGCACGAGTTTTCTACTACTTCATAAGAAGCTAGTTTTATTATAAGAGCACTTTTGGCAGTAAACAGTGTTTGTGGGCCCACCTATGATTTTGTATACACTATTTGAGTTTTGCACAAGGGTTGAACCAGTTAGAGTACTGTTTAGATCAAGAGTGTCAAACTCGATTTCATTGAGGGCC
>AZIM01007998.1:0-11065 GCA_000516915.1 Ophiophagus hannah | reverse complement strand
GGCTGCCGTGGTCAGGCTGGTGGCCGAGGGGGACGTGGGCGGCGGCGTTCCACTTACACTGTTGGTGTGCCTTCCCCCGCCCCGAGGGAGTCTCTCCCAAAAGCGGCTTTGCCAGCCTCCGTATCCCGTTCTTGGGTGCCACCTCCTGCAGTGGTAGAGCCGGAGCAGCAGGTGGCAAGAGGCTCACCGAGGGCTTTTCTTCCAGGCCACTTTCGTTCACGACGTGGGCTGGGATGAAGGTGCCCAGAGGAACACCCTGCTGGTAAGGAGGGAGGCCGCTCCGGTTGCTTGGGCGTCTGTGTGGGCATAGCCGATGAAGCAGGTTCGAATCCTGCTTCCCCAACCTGCAAGGACACCCTGAGGTCAGCAAGTGGGCAAAACCCGACAGCTTAGCACCGAGGGCCTTGGCTGGCAGGCCTGTGTGAGGGTCTCGCAGGGCCCCCAGACCGGGGAGGCCCACTTGGGAAGGACATTCAGAGAAGGGGTGGAGGCAGGGAGAAGCAGGCCTGGCACATGAGAACGTGCCGGCCCTGGGGGCAAAGGTGAAACTCCAGAGCAGCCCCTGGGAGTACGGGCCCAAACGGTGAGAAGGGCAGCTGGGAGAGGAAACGGTGTGGGGGGGGAGTCCCTTTGTAGGCCAAGACCAGGCCCTGGATGTCCTCCTTCGGCTGGGCAGGCAGTTCCCAGAGTCTGCGGCTGCCAATCCAGGGCAGCGGCAGAGGGTCTTGGAAGCAGGCTGGGGTGGAGCTGGGATCAAAGCAGAGCAGCTAGGATGCTGAAAGGCCCCGAGACAAAAGCAAAGGAAGGAACCGTTGTGGGAATTGGGTATGGCCAGTCTGGAGGAAAGAAGGACCGGGGGTGGGGGACACGGTAGCTGGATCCCAGTATCTGAGGGGCTGCCCCAGAGAAGAGGGGGCGGTCAAGCTCTTCTCCAAAGCCCCTGAAGGCAGGACAAAAAGCAACGGATGGAGACTCATCAAGGAGAGAAGCAAGCTGGAATGAAGGAGGAACCTCCTGACAGGGAGGACAATGAACCAGTGGAGGAGGACCTTGACTCCAGCAGTTGTGGGGGCTCCATCCCTGGAGGCTTTCAAGACAACCGTTTGTCTGCAATGGTAGAGGGCCTGCTGCTTGAGCAAGGGGTCGGACTAGGAGACCTCCAGGGTCCCTTCCAGCTCTATTCTGGTTTATCTGGCCTGATCCCCTCCACGGGGCGGGATCCATTGGGGTATCTCCTTTGAGGCCGGCTGTCCAGAGGGCTGCTCCAGTCGGGTCCCCTTCCCCTTGAAGGGTGTTGATCACTGGGGAGGGGACCCACCCACCCAGGTGAGCCAAGATTAGCACAAGCATTAATAACAGACCAGCAATCAAGAAGTAAACAATTCCCCAGTCAGGGAGCTGCAAACTAAACTTGAACAATGCTAAGAACCCAACCCCCAACGCCGACACTTCTATAGCAACACAGAGCAAACCGCCCTCCCTCCCAGCACTGATGAGGCTACCTAGCTGGGCAATGAAATGTCTGCCAGAAAGCAACCAAGTCCAACTTCCTGACCTTTCCTGTCTGGAAACAGGCAGTTGGGGCTTTCCAGGCACAGAGCAGCAGCTGCAGCAGCAGCAGAGTTTGTGGCAGCCTGCCAAAGGAGCCTGCCTTGAACCCTGGGCTCCTGGCAGGACATTCTTCTCTCCCTCCCTCCCCCCTTGCAGGTCCATCCTGTGGAGACCCCATCTGGAGAATCTGTGTCCCATGGGGCCCTTCAGGACCCCACAAAGTTGCCTCCCCACTTTCCAGACGAAGTGGACAGCCAGGGGGGGCCGAGGGGGCTCCCCAATTCTCTCGAGGGAGAGGAGGAGGAGGAGGAAGAAGGCTGCCGGGACCGGGACCTTTCTGGAAGCATGGGCCAGATCGCCTCGGCCATGAGGGCCCTGGGGGTGGACCTCCTGCGGGAGATGGAAGTGGAGGAAGGCAGGGGCAACGCCCTCCTCTCGCCCCTCAGCATCAGCCTGGCCCTCGCCCACCTGGCTCTAGGTAACACCGCCCAGGGGAAGGNNNTCAGCCTGGCCCTCGCCCACCGGGCTCTAGGTAACACCGCCCAGGGGAAGGCCCTTCTCAGAGGGGGGAGGCTGACACCCC
This sequence comes from Ophiophagus hannah, assembly GCA_000516915.1. Classification (NCBI taxonomy): domain Eukaryota; kingdom Metazoa; phylum Chordata; class Lepidosauria; order Squamata; family Elapidae; genus Ophiophagus; species Ophiophagus hannah. The sequence continues at coordinate 8,931 of AZIM01007998.1, read as the reverse complement.
ACCCCAGGCTTCTGGGAAGCACCCCTCGGGGAAGAGCATCCTGCAGAGGGGCAGCTGGCCTCCCCCCCCTCGCTGCTCCCAGCTGCCCCATTTGTTCTGGCCACTAATGCAGAGACGGCCCTGCTGGACCAAAAGGAGGAGATCGAAAGGCCTCGATCCGTGGGAGACTCCCCAGGAATGAACTGGGGGGAGACACCCTGCAGCCCAGCCCCACTGCCCAGAGACTGCTGGCCCCCTCCAGTCCAAGGAGCTCCCCCGGGGAGGGTGGTGGGCTCCTAAGGGCTGCCCCCCACCCCCAGACTCCTCCAGCCAGGGCTTCCCTGGCCCAAAGTGAGCCTGGCTCCTTTCAGGGGCCGCCAACCAGACCCAGAAGCAGCTCCTGGAGGCCCTGCACATGGACTCCGTGCCCTGCCTGCACCAGGCGCTGCGGGGGGTCACCCAGCACCTCCACCGGACGGCACTCAGCATAGCCGGCCNACTCAGCATAGCCGGCCGCCTCTTCCTGGAGAAAGGTGAGCCCTCCCTGTGGGCAAGAGGTGGGCAGCAGCCATTCCTGCCTCTGCGTGTCCCCCTCCCTCCAGAGGAGAGGGGGGGCTGCCACCGTCTTTTCCCTTGCAATCTTTGCCCCAGGAGGAGAGCGGGGTGGAGGGGGGGTTGTGCCACTGGGCCTTGACAAGGTGGCCCTGGAGGGCAGTGAGTGCGCCCAAGGCACGCCCATCCCCCTTTGCCCCTCACCTGCCCAGGGTGCCAGCCCAGGGAGCCAGCAGATGGAGGTCCAGAGGCCTCTTGGTGCCAGGCCACCTCAGCTGGCATTGGGACCCTTCAGGCTTTTTGCAAGAAACCGCACTTCATCTGCTGGGCCGTTCCCATGGCTCATATGCAGTGACTTAATTTAAACCAAGACCAAAAGGGCCCCCTAAGCCTCCTAAGAAGGCAAAGGGACGGTTCTCCCTCCTCAGGGGACCAGCCACCCCGCCATTTCCTCTAGAGGTTGAAGGCTCTGCTCAGTTTCACCGTCAGGTTCAGGCTATAATCCGGGTATCCAAATGACGGGTTGCTCTCCTTCCGTGGATGATGTGGCCAGGATCTCCCAGGAAGGCCGTTCTTGGGAGAAGCCACCTTCATGCTTCTCTTTTGAAAAGTATTTTTTTCCTGCTGAAAGAGCAACATTATTGGACATGTGGCTGTATAAGTGAAGTTTATTTAGACACAAACAAAGGCTACTCCAGCACAACACCCCCCTCCACTCAGGGCCAGGGGGCTGGGCATCGCAGCCAGGAGTTGGGGGTTGTGTGGTGAGACAGCCCCCCTCCCCTTTCTGGGCCTGACTCCCGTGCCACCTCCTTCCCAGGCTTCCCCATCAAGGAGAAGTTCCTGGAGGCGTCCCAGAGGTTCTATGGAGCAAAGCCGGCCCTCCTTTCCGGGAACAGCCAGGCTGACCTGGAGGCCATCAACAGGTGGGTGGAAGAAGCCACCCATGGGCAAATCTCCACCATGCTCACCGAGCTGCCTCCCAACACCGTGATGGTGCTTCTCAATGCAGTCTTCTTCCGAGGTGAGTCTACTGCCTGGCTGGGGGTTTGGGAAGCCACCGGGGGCCATCCGGGTTTCTTCCAAGCAGGGCCGGAATCCGGAGACCTTCAGCTCTGAGGGCGAGAAGAGCAGATTGGTGGAGGGGAAGATCGCCGGCCTTTTTCCCCCTGATGTCCTCTCTGTTGTGGACCAGGGCTCTGGAGGACCAAGTTCAACCCACTGCTGACGGAACCCGGCCTGTTCCACCTGGACGAGGAATCTGCGGTCTCCGTGGAGATGATGAAGGAACGGGACTTTCCCCTCAGCTGGTTCAGTGCGTCATCCTTGGAAGCAGAGGTAGAGGGCAGGATGGGTGGGCAAGGAGGGGGAGGGGAGCCCCCGGGTGTCCCCTGCCCCAAGGATTAGCCAGAAGTATGCTTTACTATGAAGCCAAAGAGGTTACAGAAGAAGCAAAGCTGGATCTGACATTTACGTGTGCAAAAGATACCATTTACCTGGCCAATCCCCTGGTTATCAGTCAGTCAATTCAGTGTTGGGAAACAGTTTGGGAAATTGTTTGGGGTGACTGTGAGATGCCTGGTGCTTCCCATGGGTTTCCCCTCCCTCCCTGCCTGTCCCCCATTGCTTCCCCCCCACTTAACTGGTGTCCGGCTGTCAGCTTGCCATCTGTAGCTCAGGAGAATTGCAGCCACGACACGGGTGCCTTTGTATTTACTGGCCCTGTCCGGAGGCTCCGGGGGGGCTCCTGCGAGAGAGGAAGAGCCCCCCCAGGGTCCCGTGATTGTGNTAGGGTCCCGTGATTGTGCCAGCCTCACGGTGGAGAGTCCTGCCCTTCCCGGACCCTCCTCCGCTCTTTCCTCCAGGTTGCCAAGTTTCCCTTCAAGGGCAACACCTCCTTCGTGGCCATCGTCCCCAGCCTCCCCCTGCAGAAGAACTTCTCTCAGGTTCTCTCCGAGGTCCTCCAGCTCAACCTGGAGACGGCCTTCCCCCTGGAGAGGTCCACCACGGTGAAGGTGCCGAAGCTGCACTTGGAGGACTACGTGGACCTCAACGGGGCCTTAACTCGGCTAGGTGAGACGCCCAGGCAGGGGGCAGGAGGCCTGCAACACAGACACACGGACACAGACATAGACACACACGCATGGAGGAGAGTTTCTATTTTGCCTTTCCACCCAGAGTTTTTTCCTCCCCCTCCTCTCCTCCTTGCTCCAAGCACTCTGTCCAAAAGAAGACAATGAGCAGATAGGCTCTGCGGGTGAAGCCCCACTGGGGTCCCTCCGAGCACCTCCAGCCTGGAGAGGCTGCAAGAGGCAAGGGGGCCTCTCCCAACAGGCTACCCGGCCCAACAGCAGAGCCCAAGGGGCAACCCCATCCCCTCAGCGATGGGAAAGCATCTGCTGGCCCTTCAGTTGCAGTTTCCTCTCTTCCCTCCAGGTCTCGGTGAGCTCTTTTCTGCCCCAGACCTCCGCCACATCGCCGAGGGGCCCCTGGTGGTCTCCAGCATCCAGCACCGAGCTGCCCTGGAGCTGGCCGAGGCCGGAGTGCAGGCGGCAGCGGCCACCANGAGGCGGGAGTGCAGGCGGCAGCGGCCACCAGCGTGATCGCCTTGCGCTCGATCTCGGCTTTCTCCCTCGACCGGCCCTTCCTCTTCATGATCACGGAGGACGTGACGGGCATCCCTCTCTTCCTGGGCACTGTCCAGAATCCCAGCCCTGGGGCTCCCCGGGAGAAGACAGGCCAGGACCCCCGCAGTGAGGAAATCCTGCCTGTTGACCACAAGCTTCACCTCTGGAAGCCCTGAAGGGCCACAGAGCTGCCCCCCCAAGTCCCAGACAGTCCGACCTTCCAGAAGACCCCTCCCAATGGCTGCCCACCCAAAGCACATCACCCTCCCAGCTGGGGTTTCCGGAAGGGGGTGGATTACCCCTCTTGAAACTGAGGTGGTGGGGCTCCCTCGGTCATCAGTGGGTCCTGGAGTGGGATCCGGCACCTCAGCTTGCCAGACGCCTGGGCTCCCCTGGGCTCCCCATCTGGCCTGCCCTGCCCCCCCCCCCAGTGGTTTCCTTGGCACCCGGCTGGAGGGATGCCGCACCCCCATTTAGTCAGAGCGAACCCCTCTCTGCCCAAGAAGCCCCTCCTCAGTCTACCCCCCCTCAAAAGGCCTCCCCCCCCACACTGCTGCCTGCCTTTTTTTCAGACGCCCTGCCTCAAAAAGGACAGGGTGGCAATGTGGACCATGAACTGGGCTGTTCTAAGAGCCTCTGGGATCACAATCCGATTCAAAACTGTCCTCGTCTTCATTCTTGTAAAACGGTCAGAGCGGATGAGATGCGCCATCACTCACAGCTCAGGCGGAGATGAAGCGAGGAAGGCTCAGCACGGAGGATTGTAAGGAAAACAATGCAAAATAAACCTGCGACTCTCGGGGTGCCTCTGTGTCCTTCCTTCCCTTCAGCAGAGCCAGGCAGGCCTCCAAGACCAGGGGCGAAGGGGGGTGGGGGGGTGGAAACAGGCAGTCCTCGACTTACAACAACTGAGCCCAACGTTTCCATTGCTAGGCGAGTTAAGAGTTTTGCCCCATTTTACGACTTTTCTTGCCACCGTTGTTTAGCGAATCTCTGCACTTAAGTTAGCCACATGGTTCTTAAGTGGATCAGTGGCTTCCTCACTGACTTTGCCGGAACCCATCACCCTGGGACACTGCAGCCGTCATAAACACGAGTCAGTTGCCAAGTGCCTGAATTTTGATCCAGTGACCACGCGGAAAACGGCTGTTGGTCACTACCTTCTGTGCCATTGTAACGGTCACTAAGCGAATGGTTGCAAATGGAGGATTGCCTGCAGTCAGCGGAAGGGGGCGATGGGCAGAGGCTCCGGTCTCCACACGGCACGAGAGCCAGGATGACAAGGGGCTGGAGGTCTTCCAGCCCAGGAGGCCCCGTATGGTGGTCTGGCAAATCCGCTTAGTTGCTGCCAGAAGATCTGGTGGGAAGCAGCAGCTCAGGAGGTGATTTAGAGGAACTGAGGAAGGAAATCTCCCACCTCCACAGGCAGAAGAACCGTCTGCAGTCAGGCCCTTAGTCCAGCGTCCAGACCAGGGGTGTCCAACCTTGGCCAACTTGAAGCATTGTGAACTTCAACTCCCCAGCCAGCTCTGCTCTAGAACAGGGTGCTGGGAGTGATAGTCCTTTGGCCCAGTTGAGAACTCTTCCTTTTCCACGGTGTGTCAGTGTTCCAAGTAACACACCCATAGCGAACAGAACTCCCAGGCAAGTAGGTTCCTCAACAGGTTTATTGGATATATTGGCACAGACCAGTGAAAACCGACTCTAAATTAGATTCCTGCAATTGTCACCTATTTAAAAGTAAAAGCTTTCCCCCTTTCCCAAACAGTCACAATGTCCAATCAAGGTGCTGTCCGGTTGCTTGGAAAATTCACTCCTCTCTTCAGCCACCTGTCCTTGGTTCCCAAGAGAAACTTTTGTTTTGGCTACAAAGACCCGCCTATCTCTGTTCCCCCCTCCCTATCCCTCAACTCCAGTCTGGCCACATGGAAGCCTCCAAGATGGCCTCAGTTAGGCCAGCTTCAGAGTTGACACATTGGGGAGGAAGACAGCCACAGTCGGGGAAAACAGCAGCCCAAAGGCCAGGACAGGGCTGTGACCTTTACGGGGGGAGGGTCAAGGGAGGCTGTGGCCGCAGCTGGCTGTGACCTGAGATGTTGGAATGGGGGGGGGGTTATGGCTGGNNNGGGGGGGGGGGGTTATGGCTGGCCTGCAGTCTCCCCTCCTTGGAGAGGAGGGCCCTGTTTCCGCAAAGGTCCCCAAAAGAGGGGGGCCTAGAATGGCTTCCCAACGCGGGGATCGCCTGCGTTGCCTTGTCGTCTCCAGAGGAAGGTCTGGATAAGTGGAGATTGGGAGAGAAAGACTCCCCCCCACACTGTCCCTCTCTCCCAGGCCCCAAAGAGGCTTCATGGCTGCTTCCGGCCGTCCTTGGAGACCCTCCTGGGCTTTGGTGGCATCCCGTGTCCTGACTTGGTTCTGGCATCCTCGGCTGGGTCTCCCATGCAGAAAGCCCTTTCGGAGATGGAACTGCCCCCCCACCCAGCACGTTCCCTTCTTCCCGAGCCCTGGAGCTGCATGGTCAGCTCAGAAACCGGCTTCTTCAGTAACCAGGTTTAGCGTTTCTGCAAACCCAACCCTGACTGGAATGGCCCAAGGCCTAGTTCCAACTTTATTTTAAACTGGCCATTTTCCAACTGAAACTATTTGGACGGAGGAAGATCTGGCTCCCTGGCACCCCTTGGATTCTGAGCAACCCTCCCGCTTGGCTGACGAAGGGCTGGCTTGGAAAGAGGAGGCGGCTGCTTTAAGAGGGACCCCACAAAGCTGTAACTTGAAGCCTTTTGCCGTCCCTGTGCCTGTTATAAACGTCAGGCTCCCCCTGCCCTGCGCACACCGCCCTGCAGGCCGGCTGGAGAGCAAGCGGCTGGTGAAGGTAAGGAGCGATTCTGCCTCCCTCAGGCCAGAGTCCATGCATGTGCACGCGTGTGCGCGTGCAGATGAGAGAGAGGAAGAGCTGGCATGAAGGAACGCCGGGGGAGGCAAGGGGGAAGCAAGGAGCCATCAAAGTCTCAGGCCCTCGAAGCCGGGCTGGTGCGCAGCCAGCCTATCTCTGCCACGTGCCTGGGCAAACCCTCTTGTGCCCAGCTGGCATACCGGGCCAGGGGAGGTTGCCTCCGTTCTGCAGCCCACCTTGGGGAAGAGACTGGCTTCCAACCCCTCTGCCCCCTTGGCAGCTTTCGCCCTGGCCGAACACTTCAGGGTTCCCTGGACTTTTTAACAGAATAACAGAGTTAAAAGGGACCTTGGAGGTCTTCTAGNNNAACCCCCTGCTCAAGCAGGAGACCCTCTATCCTTTCAGACAGATGGCTGTCCAGTCTCTTCTTGAAAACCTCCAGTGATGGAGCCCCCACAACTGCGGGAGGCAAGTTGTTCCACTGGTTAATTGTCCTCACTCTTAGGAAATTTCTCCTTGGTTGGGTCTCTCCTCGCTGTCCTCTTGTTCTGCCCTCAGATGCTTTGGAGAATAGGGTGACCCCCTCTTCTTTGTGGCAGACCCCAAAAGGCTTTCTTCTCGAGAGGCAGTGTAGAGGAACAGCCGAGGCGCACTCGCTTCCCTTGCGCTGCCTGCTGACGCCCACATCTGGGCTAATTGAACCCAGATGCTGAGGCTCACTCGAACCCAGTGGGACTCCAGAGGAAAAATCTGGAAACTCTGGCCTGGTGATGGCAAGAAGGATCCAGCCGGGATTCCAGGCCTGCCTTCCCTGCCCCAAGAGAAGCCTCCACGGAGCAACCGGATCTGCCACAACGGCGTATTTTGGCCCTCGGCTCCTTCCACAGGATTTCCAGGCAGCTCCTTGTGCTGTTGTCAGGAGGCAGCACCAGAGTTAATTGGCAGCTTGTGCAGATGGGCTGCCCCGGGACGGGCTCCCGTAATTGCAGGCTTCTGGAGATTTCCACATAGCTCTGGTGGCGCCAGCCTGTGGCTGAGGTTACGGTTCACCCTTTGGACACGAGGCGGCCCCGTCCCAGCTCCTCCTCTCCAAGCGGCAGCCANNNCGGCCCCGCCCCAGCTCCTCCTCTCCAAGCGGCAGCCAGATGTTAGCCAGAAACCGGCCAACCTGCTCCCTTGTCCGGAAAAGCCTCTGGCAGGAAACGGGGGTCTTTGCGTCTCCCCAACCCTGCCTGGCCTCTAGGAAGCAGCCCAGAAGCCAGAGACCAATTATGCCCACTTGCCTACAGCTGGTGGACAAGGGGGCCAGGCCTCAAGGCAGGGCTGCTCACGCTTTTCCAGGCAAGTCTTAATCGGAACTCCAGTCTAGCAAACGTATAATGAAGCTCCCCACCCCACCCCCCAATTTAACACATGGAAATGTTCCTGTAAGAAAAGCCCTTTGCAAACTCTTTCTCCATGCACGGTGGCTTTTTTGACTGGGTCCGTGTGTCGTGTCCATAGATTTCAGGATGGAGAAAGTGGACCTCTAGGTGGTTCTGAGCCCCTAATGACAAGGCAGAGGATTTGGAATTAAGCTAAAGGCATCCTCCACTGCATTCAGAGCTGAAGGTGACAATTCATCTCCCTGCATCGAGAAAAGCTGGCAAGACTAAAAGCAGAATTCTAAAATCGTCCCGTTGATTTATTTGGTTACTTGCTGCTTATGGGGAGAGAAACACGCTTGAGGCAGCTGACAGAAATAGCACAGAGGCAATTAACAAACGTAAAGCACAAATAAGATAAAACGTCACTATAAAAACGCTTGAGTTGACCTGCTCAATCACTGAAACAAAACTGAATATCGTTCCGCTAAGTTTAAATATTTATTTACAACTTAACGGCATGAAGATCAAACAGATAAATCAGAGCACGAGTCCCGGAGGCCCCCTTGAAAACCCACCTTTAGTCCAAGGGGAAGCTTCGCGCTCTCTCTCCTCTCTGGGATTTCCGAAGGTCTCTCCCAGACCCACCGCAGGCTCTGGGCACGAGAGGGGCGCTTCCCAAATTTGACAAAAAGCATCCGGTTCAACATTACAGGAGGCCTGCTATTCCTGCCACGTCTGCGTTTGGTGGCCTTCCCATGAGGGGGAAGCTGGGGGTCCCTCCCCATCCCTCCCCTCGTCTCAGGGAAAGCGCCACGCTCTGGGCCCCCCCTGGAGAAGAGCAGCTCCCGGGGGGGCACAGCTGGCAAGAACTGCCAAGAGGCCTGCGGGAGCCACTCTGCCACCCGGGGAGCTTCGCTTAAGATGGGAAGCGTGGAAGCGCCAGGAGGAGCCTCCCCCCCCACAAGGGCTGTGGGGCCAGGGGCAGCTGGGAAAAGGGGCAGAACCCGACCCAAAGGGGCTTTTCCCAAAAGGCAGCGGGGCTTTCTGGGGATTTTGTCTTTGAAATCATTTCACTTCTCGTCCCACAAGCTGAGGGAGAACGGAAGATGCTTCTTGGATGAGAAATGAAACGTTTTCGAGGGGAATAAAACCCAAGAAAGTCCAGCCGCCTTCTGGAAAAGCCCCGCTGGGACAAGCGTGGCCTGGAGGGCTGAGACCCTCCCCCCCAGGCAGGAGCCTCAGACCTCAGAGAATTTCCTGGCTGCCCATCTTACCTTGCAGTCACTCTGTCTGTCTGTCCATCCTCCCCCCCCCACAGGTCCTACCATGAAACCCCTGATGGTCCTCCTGGGGCTGGCCGCCCTGGCTGCCTCTTGCCACAGCCAAGACGGGAGCCCTGCAAGCAGCCCCCAGGTCAGCCGGGGGTCTTTCGGTTCAGGCTGGGAGGGGCTGGGGGTCAGGATGGATGGCCTTCAGACGGGAGCCCCCCCTACCATTCCACCCGGGGTGGGGC
>AZIM01007993.1:11856-22622 GCA_000516915.1 Ophiophagus hannah | reverse complement strand
CTGTTCTGTTCTGTTCTATTCTATTCTAAAGATTAGATTTTTAAATACACTGTCTCTTAAGAGAAGTGAATGTAAACAAGCAAGTTAGGACAGGGGAAAAAGAATAATTGTAAAAAGACGAAAACAACTTCTAGAAAAACTAACTTCAAAGAAATAAAGGAAGGAATCTCTTTAGTATAGATTATGATTTGTAAAACAAAAGTTGGAGAATCCCTTAAACTCTGCATTGGAAAAATTACAGTTATCAGGATCATTCATTCACTGACTGACTAACTAGGACTAGAACCATTTCAAGCTTCCATGCAGTAAAACAAATGAAAGGTTTTTTAAAAACAGAACATAATTCAATGGTAAAAGTATAATTTCAATTGTGAATTTCAGTCACTGGGACAATAATCACTGCAACCCAGTGTCAGTGTTCTGAGTAACACATCTGCCACAATCAGAACTCTGAGGCAGGTAAATTCCTCAAGAACATGTTTATTGGATTGATCATATCAGCACAACTAGTGAAAACCAACTCTAAAAGTTCCTGCAGGTTTTCCCTAATTAAAAGAGCAAATATTTCCCTCCCCAGAGGGAATGTCTCACCCATCACATTGTCCAATGAAAGTAGCTGGCAGGATGCTTGGTCACTCCTCTCCTTCAACTGCCATCTGTTGGGATGTCCTTGGTTCCCACGAGAAAACTTTCTGTTTTGACTCTTTGCCAATCTATCTATTTTCCCCTCCTTTCCCCCTCTCAGAGTTTGTGGCAACTATGAGGCAGCAAAAGATAGCTTTATCCGGGTCCACTTCAGAGATATCACTCAGTATATTTCCCAAAGCCTATATGGAAAATGAGTGTTCTATGAAACAAGGCATCTAAAGCAGTCTCTGAGAGTCAGGCATGAGTGAATAAAGAAAAAAAAAGAATTAGGTGAGTTCAGAGCCATTTGGAAATCAGTGGTAATAACCTTTATGACTAATACTGTCTCCAGAATCTAGTTAAGGCCATCTTAAATACCAGGAGCCCAAAAAGTAAAGACAGCTGATGTGTGAGTCTCTCTCTACTGAGCACATCTGATTAGACATGTATGACATAAAGTGGTAGATATTGTTTCATCTATCAGGGCTTTTCTCATGGTCTTGCATAAACTATTTGGAAAACAGAGCTTCCCACTGAAATGATAGATACATGTTCTCCTATAGCTGGGATTTACAATGGTTATATAATTTATATTATTAAAATAGCTGTTCATATGGAAGTTAGCATCCATAATTATGGATTCCAGAGCCTCTCCCCTAGAGATACTCACACTGCACGTGTAAATGAAGATGCATGGGGAAGATTGTTACTTTCCATTTGATTACTGAAGCAAATTAAAATGGGAAGAAGAAACTTATCTTTCAGATATTGCTTTTGCTGTTGTTCAAAGACTTGTGTTCACAATTCCTTGCAAAATAAAGTCCAAATGCTTCCTTAGGAAATTGTAGTTAAAAAATTACAATAATACAATGTGCTATGGGAAAATATTACTTTCTGTAGTAAAAAGCATAATTCACAGCATGATAATTGTCAAGGGTTTTGCTATTACATTGGAATTGCTTCTTTCTGCAGGAATTGCTTTTAATGTTGCTGCCAAGCTAAAAATATTTCTGTATAAGATGTCATTTATTTGCCATCCAATAGATATCATTTTGCATTCCAAAGACCATAATTTTACATGCAGATTCACATATGCAAAGCATCTCTTCACATTTGGCAACATAAATCTTATACAGTTTTCATCCTGCTAGAGAAAAATATTTACTGCTGTCTATCGTTATTCTAAGGAGAAAATATTAGTATGAAAGCAGATAGGAAATATTTTATTGCAGGACAAAGAAAAGAATTAGAAAGGAACAAGAAAGGAAAACAAGGGGAGATTTACTATTTGTCAATTAAAAACAGAATCACAATATCCCAACATGCAAATAACATTTGTAAAATTTCATAATGGTCATCAAGTGAGCATATAAACTAAGAAAAATAATACAATGTTAAACCATGTTATTTCAAATATAATTAACTGCTGTACCTGTGACAGCTTTTCCTATAATCTTCCCCACTGCAACTGGTTAGAATGGTATGTGCATATGGAACAAATAATTACATATATGTGTTCTAATTTACTGATGTTACAATGGAGAAATAAATAATATAAAGGGGAGAATAATGCAGAGAATAACAAAAAAGTTGGGAAGCACTAGAGCTGCTGACTGGAGAAAATGGAAAATGGTGATGAGGAGAAGATTAAGCTGCTTAATTCCTATTTTGCATTTGTCTTTCTTTCCTGAAAAGGAAAAAGTGGTCAATCCTGTCAGAAGCCATACAATGCAGAACAAAACATATATGGAATTAGTGGGAAAACACTTAATTGCTGTGAATGAATTTAATGTTCTAGGTCTAAATGGATTACATTCCAGGATACTAAATTCAGAACCTCCAACTATAATTTTGAGAGTTTCTGGAGTAAAGAAAAAGTACCAGAGGTTTGCAGGAGAATTAATACTATTCCAGTGTTACAAAAAGAAAACAACAGACCAACCAGCTTGGTAACAAACCCTGACCTTGGAAGTGCTTAGAAAGGAACAATGTGAATACTAATTGGTTTTGTTAAAGACAGGTCACAGTAGGAAAACCTTGACAAAATGTTCTAGAGTAATAGATCAAGGGAATAATATAGACATAGAATACTTTGAATAAGATGTTTGATAAAGTTGACAACAGCATCTTTCTCCATAAAATGGAACAATCTAGGATAGAAGATCCCATTATCAGATGGATTCGCAATACATTGAACACCTGTACCTAACATCTGGTTCTTAATGAATCTATTTTATACAGAGGGAGGCTTGCAGTAGGAGACTCCAAGGTTCTGTCATGGATCAAGCACTCTTTTATCTTTTCATAAGTTACTTAAATAAGGAATAGAAGAGATGTTCATCAAATTTGTAGAACAATACAATTTTAGGAGGATTCTTACTTCAGGTGATAAATTTAAGATTCAAAAGAACCTTGACAGAATTGAATAAGGGGTTTTATCCAAAATATGCTGTTCTGTAGCCAGAAATGTAAATTCTACACATACAAATGAAAAATAAAATGCATGAATACAAAACAAGAAATTGTCTGAGTTAAGTGATAATATGTATAAGAAGGATCAGAGCACTAATTAAGCATGAGGCAGCAGTGACTGCAGTTTTCAAAAGATATAGTGCAAAATTGGGCTGCTTCAGCAAAGGTATATTGTTGATGTTACAAAAAGTATGAATTCTGCCCAGGCCCCAGTGATTAGACTACACCTAGAATATTATGCCAGATCTGATTGCTGCAATACCAAAAGGATGCTGAGGAATTGGAAAGAGTGCAGAAAAGAGAGACAATAATGCTGAGAGGGCATTATCCCTCTTTTATTAAATCCTAGAAGAAGTATAATTAAGAAAATTAATGTCTTTAGCTTAACAGTAACAAGAAAGGATGACTAAAGAGACATACGATGTCAGCCTTCCAATACTTGAAGGGCCATTTTAAGGGTAAAAATGTGTATTTATTTTACATAGCAAATGAGGGTAGGACAAGTCTCAATGGGAAGCTTTACAGAGTGAGCGATCTAAAACTCAAACTGCAGAGGACTTTTCGACCACTGCAGTTATTAAGCAGCAGAGAGGACTTTTTTTTGAAGAAATTAGTGCACCATTAGTAGCAGTTTTCAAATAGTTAGACAGCCATTTCGGATGATTTGAAGTTTTCCTGTCCTAAACAAATGGCTGAACTAGAAATCTTCCAAGTTCTCTCCAACATGTGATTATATGAAGTCCAATTCTTCATGCAAAATAAATATTAGGATATATAGCTGGCCACTGTTGTGTCATATTTCTATGAAAGATGAAAATACTCTACATTACTACCAGGTACAAGGAGGAATATAAGTAGATTTGCTTATGTGAAGCATCTTCACAGTTTAACCTAAAACCAGCAGTTGTGTTGATAGGTCAATCTATTGTAGGTAGATATTGTAGCTGACTGATAATTTAAACTAAGGTTTTCTGGTCTTAGTCCAACTCTATAACTACTATGGTATTCTATTTGCTAATATTAGAAGATAAAGAGATCATTCAAAGTCTATGATCTGTGCAGGAAAAAAAACAATGACAAAAGGTTGGTTTTGCTTGACTTTTACACAGCTTCCAGACATTCTTTCTAGAAATATGTTCTGGCTAACAATCTTGGAAGCTTTGAAATCAATAAAATATAGTTTTATCACAGAATTCTAGACATCTATTCTCTCCATTCATTATGGACATCTCCACGATACATACTATTGCTTTTCCAAAGCAATAGGTGTGTGTATCTGGTGAGATGTGTATTGCCAGTTAACTTACATTTTTTCTTTTTTCATCTGTTCAATCATGTCTGATTCTTGGAAACTGCCTGGACAAGTCCCTGAAATTTTCTTGACAGGGTTTTTTAGAAGTGTTTGCCCTGGTTTCCTTTCTAGGATTGAGAGAAAGTAATTAGCCCCAAATCATCCAGCTGGCTTTGTGCTTAAGGCAAGACCAGAACTCATGGTTTCACTTTCCAGCCTGACACCTTAACTACTACACCAGCCAGGCTATGAATTTAGTACTAGTACATGGTAAATTATGAGAAACAATTCTTGAATTATTTCTGTTTATTATATAAGAGCATTATATTTTAATGCTCTTATTGTAAATATGCTCACTCTAGTGTGGCTAAGTTGGTTCTGTGAAATAAAGAGAGCAAGTAGAAAGTATCGAATCAAAATATTGGCTTGCACCGTTTGAACTTTGAGAAATTCACAGAGCACAAAAGAGAAATTTTTATATAATATCTTGTTATCAATGAATAAAACAAAAAGTTTCCCATCTTGCCTTCTTTTCAGAGAGCAAACTGAGCATTTTTCTCCTGCTATTTTTTGAGTTAAAAATGATAAGTTGCAACAAACACAGTCTATCCCGGCTATAGACCAGGGAATTGAGAATTTTGCAATGTGAGGTTATACATTTCATTTTAACAAAGCATAATTCAGAAATTAGCTTTGAGAAGGATTAATTGTAAAAAACACAGGGTCATTTGTGTTCTTTTTATGCCATTTTAAAGTTTAGATGGTTTCTTAAATGATGTATAAAACTTAAGATTTAAAAGGAAAACCAGCAACCATTGTTAATACTAAAACCTTGCTAAAACCTGCTGTAGAATGGAACTGAGAGATGACTCAAGAAATGAGGAAGAATTTGTCAGGAAAGGTAATAATTTCCTAGAAAAATGTTATTTTTATTTGGTCTACTTCTCCACTGAGCTGCTGTGAGAGTCCAGGCAAGGGTTAACTCCATCTCATATGTCATTGGACTGAGTCTGTCAATCTGCATAGTCCTGCCTCCGTTGCTGGTCTTCCCCAACTTTTGACTCAGTCCCTTGTCAGGACTAGACGTGTCGGACTTTTCTCTCGCAATTTCTGGCTTGTTTTTCTCAGATATCTAATTACATAGCTACAAGGTACCATTGAAGCAGTATATTGTTGGGGTGCGCTCCCGGGCAACTGGTTAGAGCTGATGCCATAATTGGTGGGCAGAGCTTCTGTCCAGCTCCACCTATCAATCCCAGCAACAGAACTTGGCTCAAATCACTGAAGGCCATGACTTTCGGCTGCCATTGTGAAACCTGGCACAAGAGCCTCTAGGTCATGCTGATGCAGGCAGCCAGATCCTCATTAGAACTTAAGGACATCTGGAGGCCATTGTGCCTAATTCCGGTGAGAGAGCTTTGGCTCGTGCGATGCAGGCTGCCAGTTTCGAGGAGGGGATTCAGGCTATACCAGCATGCAAGGCTTCCACTTGCTATCACCGAGGCTACTTGTGGGCACAGATACCTGTTAATACTGGTGTGCAGAGATCCACTTGGAACGCCAAAGGCCACAATTGCAGCAAAGCAGAAGATGGTGGACCCCCCTCCGAAGGATAACATGCCCCCTTTCTATCAGCCTAGGAGCACCTAGCCACCATTACAAGCTCTTTGGGAACTTTGGCCCACAAACAAGATGGAGGACATGCGGGCCTCTACCACTCACAGTCATACAGGCCACGTGGAGAGCTCAACCTCTCCAGATGGCATGAAGGCCACTCATGGGGGTTCTTCTGCATCCAAATCTGCGACCAGAGGCGCAGCTGCTAAAATAAAGGCCAAAGTGGTTGAAACTCAAAGGAAACCCTCCAAAGTGGGAGAGGCATTTTGCCAAAGCATGAAGCATGAAAAGCATGAAGGGCGGACCCAGTTGTCTACCCATTTGGGGGAATCAGAAATTTTCCATCCAAATGTTGTGCAGCCTGTTGAGGCTGGCTAGGGCACTATGCAGCATTATGCTGCATTTCCAGGCGTGGTCGCCAGACAGCACTAGCGAACCAGCTCAGCTCTGCTCTTACCTCAAGATCAATTCCTGACCAGGCATGGCCTTTCCAAAGGCCACCTTCACTCGCACTGTGGTGGGCCTATGCCCTGGGGATCAGCCAGAGCCGACACACCCCTCACTATGAAGGATGTAGTCATGACCGCCATTAGGCAGGGTATTGCTGAAGGCCTGTAACAACTGAGGCAACCATCGGAGTGGGTGCTTTAGTACTACAAGCTCCCTGGGCAGGATCTGGCTCAGGCCCGGGGGGAATTTCAGGATTATCAGGAGCCTTAGTCCCAAAGCCATTCTGGTCATAGTCCTTCATCGGCCTCAGAGGAAGACGAGGTGAGGGATCCCAATCTATGAAGGATGAAGGTTTAAAACTGGACCAGCCGGCATTCACAGGGCTTTTTTTACCTGCCTTATTTAAGTCCTTATTATTCAAGGCCAAGAATACAGCCCAATTGGATTCTCATTCCACTGCTTCTGATCCTTCCCTGGATTTCCAACCCCAGGGTGATACCTTGTTCTTGGAACCAAGGTTGTCCTTTCCAGCACCCAAAGTGATTGCCTGTCCAACCCCCCATCAGAGGCCCTCTGGCCAGCTTTGCCGATTGGTGGGAGGAGATTACTAGGGATGCCTGGGTTCTGCAGACAGTGAGGTCGGGCCTCTGCCTCCAGTTCCTCTTCGCTCCCCTGAGGTTTTTCATTTGTTGTCCCATCTCAAGGGACAATGCAAGGAGGGTCGTCATAGAGACCCAAACAATATCTATTGGATATTCATGCAATCCAGGTGGTTCTAGAGGACCAAAAGGGGCAGGGATTTTATTCCAGACTCTTTGTGATCCCAAAGGCCTCAGAGGGGGGGCAATTCTTGACCTCAAGAGGTTAAACAACTACCTCATACAAGCGCTTCAAGTTGCAGTTACTCCAGACCATTCTGGAGAGCGTTTGAGAGGGTGACTTCTTCACATCGATAGACTTGTCGGAAGCCTACCTCCGTGTCCCCATCTGGCCACATCACCACTGGTTTTTTTTATTATTACATGGGCCAGCATTACCAGTATTGGGCCTTGCCATTTGGACTCTCGTCGGCACCCAGAGTAACCAAGCTGTTGGCAGCTCTAGTGGTGCACTTATGCACCCTTCCAGTGAAGGTCCAGTGTTATCTGGATGACATTTTAATCCAGTTGTCCTTGGACCTCATCACCAGAAAAGACCTATAGATCACTATCCAGGTCCTTCAAAACCATGGGTTCTCCATAAATGGTCGGAAAGAACCATTTATCCCTGACCACTCTCTTGCTTCACCTGGGAGCAGTTATAAACATGATTTCTTGTGAGGCTTTTCTCTCCCAGGAATGGTGGGCAAGCCTGAAGGCCTTGGCAAAGCAGGTCCAGCAAGAGCAGACAGTGTCCGTGTCGTTCCTTTTGAAGCTCCTGGTCAAGATGGTATCCTGTATCTCCATTGTCCCATGGGCTCAACTGCATTCCCATTCTCTGCAATGGTTCCTCCTGCCCTACCAAAGGTCAGGCAGGAGCCATTCATCATTCAAGGTCTGGGTTCCACAGACAGTGATCCGATCATTTCAGTGGTGGCAGTCAACAACGGTCACCTGTTCAAAGACCCCAGCCTTCACAACAAGATCTTCCTCAGCCAGGGGGTCCTGGTCCATCTGGAGCCATAATGGCTCCAGCTGGCCATCTCGCACTTGAGTGGAGATCTCTGAGACAAGACAATCTCTCCTCAAGGGTGATTGAGATAATTCAGGCAACTAGGAGACCTTCAACAAATTGAATATATGATGCTACTTGGAAGGCTTTTTGTCTTTGGTGTTCCAAGGCCAGCCTTCCTCCCACATCGGCATCAATAGGCGACATCCTGGAGTTCCTCCAAGAAGGACTTGATAAATGGCTATCACCCAACACTCTCCATAGACAGGTGGCGGCCCTATCCTCTGTTTTGACCTGGGGAAAATTGGACTCCCTTTTGCAGCATCCTATGGTGCAAAGGATCCTCAGGGGGGCTATGAATTGATGACCACCTGTTGTGCACAGGAACCCTCCATGGGACCAGTCCAAGGTTCTCCAAGCGCCCACCAGGGCCCCATTTGAGCCACTGATATCGGCCAGCTTGAGCTTCCTGACAATCAAGGTGGCCTTCCTTGTGGCCATCACATTGCCCAGGTGGGTTTTGGAGCTAGCAGCTCTCTCAGTTAGAAAGGACTTGTGTATATTCTACCATAACAGAGCGGTCTTGCAGTTGGACTCTGCCTTCATCCCCAAAGTGAACTCATGATTTCACAGGGCACAAGAACTGGTCCTGCCGGACTTCTGCCTGAACCCTAGCCACATTCTGGAGAAAGCGTGGCACACTTTGGATGTGCAGAGGGCCCTCCATATCTATGTTAAGAGGACTTTTGGTTTCCGTAAGACAGAGTCACTCTTTGTTTCCTTTCAGACCTCTACCTTGGGCAACAGGGTCACTGGTTCTTCCGGTGCCCCATGGAGTGATGGCTCATTCCACAAGGAGTGTGGCCACAATGGTGGCTTGGACCATGTAGGCCTCTATAGAAGAGGATGAATTGAGCCACCTTAATTCCATTATTTTTCAGGGATTTTGCGGAGAAAAGATGTGCATTTGCTTTTGCATGCATATGTGTGTTGTGCCTTCAAATGATTGTTGATTCCTGGTGACTACCAGGACTAACTAAGGAGGGTATTTGTAACATGAAAAATGATTTGGCATTGCTGGTCAAAAATGCAGAGACTGCAATTTAGTGTTTTTAAATGTGAGATCATGCACTTGGGGAAAAAGAATCCTCTGGCAGAGTACAGTACATTGGGGGTACAATATTAGACAGAACAAAATAAGAAAACAATTTAGGCAATAAGAATAAACAGCATGGCCAGAAAATTCAGGGATGTATCACCAGAGTGATCGCCAGCAGGAAAAAGAACTCCTAATCTTACAAAAATGGGGCTTTAGTCAGATCACATTAAAATATTATATAGAGTCATTCAGTCTTACCAATGTATTGGTAAGCCTGAATAACTCCAGAGGTGGGTAACAAGCATGGTGCAAAGTCTTATGTATAAAACATATCAGGTGTCATGCCCCTGTCAGAGTCTGAATCTGAGGAGGAAGATGAACAGCTGACAGAGAGCGGAAGTGTGGCTCCGTTGGCTGTGGAGGAAACTGGGGAAGGGCAAAGTCTAGCTGGGAAGAGCAGGGGAGAGATAAAACAGGAGAGGGAGTTCAGAAGAAGACCCAGGTCCACCCACTCTTCATCCTAGGGCATGCAGGGAGGAACAGAGAAAAGAGCAATGTGGGCTGCGTGGTTTACGGGGGAAGAATTCCCTTCATTAGGAACACCTGGGAAGAGAGTTTAAAAGAGATGCAAGCTGAGAGCAGCATTTTCTGGGAACAAACATGAGTTTATCTTGTGTTGACTTCGGTTATGTGTGTTCCTGGCATTCTCCCAACTGGGTTGATTTATGCTGTTCCTTCATATTTGGAATTCCTTCTCTTGCCCTGCTGGATTAATTATCTCATCTTGCCTTGATTGGACTTATAGTTAAAGTTTTTGTTGACAATGTTTTGGACTTGAATCTCTGCAGCCAAAGACTGTTCCTGGGAGAGTTTTCTCCAGACCAGAAGGTAACCAAGACATTGGGGACAAAGTTGGAGCTAATTAAGGGACTTCTACTTACTATTTGACTGTATTCCCTTTGTGCCACACCCTGGCTCATCACATCAGGAGAGTTTGGAAAACTATATGTACAGTCTGGAGGACAGCAGAGAAAGTGGGGAGACATGATTTAAACTTTTAAATATACTAAGGTGTGAATAAGGATCTAAAAGGCAGAAATCAAGAACACTGGGGCATAATCTCAAACTGACAGAAGGGAAATTCAAAAGTAATGTTAGAAAATATTACTTCACAGAAAGAGTACATAGTGGAAGCTTAGAACAAACTTCTGGAGGACATAAAAGGTCATTCACCAATAACTGAATTTAAATATGCTTGGGATAAACACATGTCCATCATCCAACTAAAATTTTGAAAATAAAATAACAAAATAATAATAAATTAATTAAAAAGAAAAAATAACAAGAAAAACCTCAAAGAGCAGACTCAGTGAAACCAGGGGTGGGATTCAAATTTTTTATTCTGTGGATGGCTAGGTGGATGTGGCCATCTGATTGGGTGGGCATGGCTTCTTTTTTGCAACACCCCTCCGTGCTTTTGCCTCCTGGGGGCATTTTTGCTCCCAGAAGGCTTCCCTGGAGCCCAGAAAGCCCCATTTTTGGGCCTTCTGGGCCTCAGGG
>AZIM01007991.1:0-10376 GCA_000516915.1 Ophiophagus hannah | reverse complement strand
AGCAACGCTGCCCTCTCACAGCAACGAGCAGTCAATCAACCCAGATCCCAGCATGGGGAAAAAAAGGGGGAGGGGGGGCCAAAGTTCCCAGGAACCCTTGGCTCCAGGCACAGAGTCAGAAGAGCATGATGACAAACAGCAAGCAGCAGCATCCTGGTGACAGGCAAATGGCTGAAAGTGGCCTCCGACCGAGCTGGGGGGGCAGGGCCCAGCCAGTGACTCAGCAGAAAGGCACCAAAGGCCCCAGGCGCAGGTCCGGGTGGAGGAAACAGCTGAAAATCCACTGGAGCAACGCACCAGTCTACCCAGGCAAAAACTGCAGGAGCAGCAGCAGATCTCAAGCCGGAGCCCCTCAAAACAGGGGTAATTCTGGGCACACCCTCCGATAGTATTGGAGGAGCTCCTGCCACCCAGATTACAGAACTGATCAGATTAGAAATGGGAAGGCATCATGAACTCATATGATTTATAGTAGCTCCAAAAATGTCAGAACCTGCCATATTGGGACTTGCTTGGCTCGACAAATGGCCCCCCACCTTTAAATGGGAAGATGGGTACTGGAAAATCATAATTGGAGTCAGCCCGCTGGCCCACTCCCTCCTGAAAAAAGACTGCCAACCCTCAGGACCCACAGCCAGAAGCAGCAGCTACCACTTCAGACTCTCCTCCAGGTTCCTAAAGAATATAGAGACTTAGCCAAGGCTTTTAGTGAGGAGGAATGCAACATCCTCCCCCCTCATTGAGTCACTGATTGTGCCATCAAATTAGAACCTGGGGCTGCCCAAACCGAAGATACCCAAACCAAAGATGTACTCCATGACACCAGCTGAGATGACTGAGTTGAGGAAATACACTGATATTAACTTAGCCAGAGGGTTCATTGAACCAGCAATGTCTAGGTTGGCAGCCCCATTATTATTTAAAGAGAAGATAGATGGTGATCTCAGATTATGTGTTGATTTTCAGGGCGTGAATGGGGTGTGCATACAAAACACGTAACCCCTCCCCTTAATGAAGGACTTGCTAAATCACCTGTCCAAAGGCAAAATCTTTACCAAGAGAAACCTACTACTGAGTCCACATAAAGGAGGGAGATGAGTGGAAAATGGTGTTTAACAGCCCTCTGGGGAGTTTTCAGTTCCAAGTCATGCCTTTCAAACTCCAAGGGCCCCCTGCTGTATTTATGCAGCTGATCAATGAGGTGTTACATGTACATTTGTACAAGGGGGTCTTTGTTTACTTGGGTGATATTCTTATATTCAGCAAGACCCTAGAAGAACATGTCAAATTAATCAGGCAAGCCACTGAAAAAACTTTTAGCTGCCAACCTATATTCAAAGCTGTCAAAATTCAAATTACATAAAGAGCCTTTGGACTAGCTGGGCTACCAAGTATCAAATCAGGGGAATTGAGATGGACCCTGGAAAGGTGAAGGCAGTGCTAGACTGGCAGCCTCCCAAAACACGTAAACAACTTCAAAGCTTCCTGGGTTTTGCAAATTTTTATAGACAATTCATCCCTTCATTTGCCAAGGTCGCCCTCCCTTTAAGAGAGTTACTGAAAACTGGGCCTTCCCCAACCAAACTAAAACATAATCAACCTCTCACTTAGACAATGAATTGTCAAAAATCTTTTGAAACTTTAAAGCGCCTTTTTGCAGCGGAGCTATCCTCCAACATCTGGATCTGGCCAAGCCTTTTGTAGTCCAAGCTGATGCCAGTGATATGGCTGTTGTGGCGATACTACTTCAAAAGAACTCTCAAGACCAACTGATGCCTTGTGCTTATGTGTCAAAAAAGTTGACTGACACAGAATGCAGGTGGGCAGTTTGGGAAAAGGAGGCTTTTGCCGTGTGATGGGCTTTATTATATTGGAGGCATTTCCTGGAGGGAGTTACGGAGCCATTTGAGATTTGGACTGATCACAAAAACCTTGAGGCTCTGAAGACCCCTCGAAAGCTTTTCCCCAAACAAGTTCACTGGACTCAATACTTTAAGAGATTCAATTTTAGACTGAAATATATTCCAGGGGGAAAAAACTTATTGGCCGATGCCTTGTCAAGAAAACCCCAATTTGACAGTCACTGGGAGGAAGTAGTGCAAACTATGATATCAGAAGCCCAACCTGCTTGCCAAGCAACCACCAGAGGCCAAGCCCAACACAGTTCTAGATTTCCTGAGGACAAAATGACAACAGATTTGAAAGCAGCATTCTTAAACGATCCATGATTTGCTGAAAATCAAACCATGACAACAAGTGAAGGATTAACTTGGAAAAGAACCAAGATTTATGTACCCAATACCCTGAGATTGAGGTACTAAAATGCAGCCATGACTCTCAGTTGAGGGGGGCACTTTGGGTTTCTTAAAACCCTACATTTAATCAGAAGACAATTCTGGTGGCCAAAAATGAAGACTGATGTTGAGGACTATGTAAAGAACTGTTCAATTTGTGCC
Source organism: Ophiophagus hannah (assembly GCA_000516915.1). NCBI lineage: Eukaryota > Metazoa > Chordata > Lepidosauria > Squamata > Elapidae > Ophiophagus > Ophiophagus hannah. The sequence continues at coordinate 7,920 of AZIM01007991.1, read as the reverse complement.
ATAATGAAACATAGAACTGGGAAACCCCCTGGTCTTCTCCAACAAGTAGCTGAACCAACGAAGCTGTGGGAAGAAATTGTGATAAGACTTTATTGTAGAATTACCAGAAAGTGGAGGAAGTACAGTGATTTGGACTGTCATTGATTTGTTTTCCAAGCAAGCCTACTTTAAAGCGTGTAATGGATTACCTTCAGCTAAAAAATTGGCAAAACTGTTTGTGAAGTATATTTACCAGCTCCATGGAGTGCCGCGTCGAATGATCTCAGACCAAGGCGTACAGCTTACTACTAAGTTCTAGAGGGAGTTTTTAAAGTCTATTGGGTCGTCCCAAGGACTTTCCTCAGCATTTCATCCTGCTTGTAACGGGGGCCACTGGAACAGTACATTAGATGTTATTGTAAATGATAGGAGAGGGGGGGGCTGACATCGCGGCAAGATGATGGGTGATTTGGGTGCTCCCAAAAAACTGTCAAAATCCCGCAGCTGAACAGTCCAATTGGACCTAAACCGTCCTGGAGAGACAGTGAATGAGGGGAGTGCACCCTGTTGATCCCAGGGACATCGCAAAGTCCCTGGTTGATCCAGGGAAAGCTCCCTAAATTCGGCTGCAGAGGAAAGTGGCCATTAAGGCTGCTGAAAAGCTGGGACAGCTCCGGAACGGAAAAGGAACAGAAGGAAAGTGTGTCAGACCTGGGTGAGGCTTTTTAATTTTTTTTTTCATTGAGAATAAAAGAGTACCCTAAAGGGAAAAGAATTTTAAGAAGATAGAAGATAGAAAAGAGAAATTAGCGGCAGATTGAGCATGTTTTTAACTGTCAAATTTAACTAGGATTTTTTTACTTGCCTTTTTAACTGGACTGGATTCTGTGACAACAATTAGAAAAAGATAACTTTTAACTTTAATTTTAATTTTGGACTATTTTTCCCTTTTTACTTTTTATATATTAATCTATTAATTTTAAAAGTGAAATTTATTTGAAACTTTCTGGCTACAATATAACAAAGAAGTGAAAGCAAAGTAACAGTGCCACCTAGAGGTTACAGAAAAGCTGGAGAGATTAAAGGACTGAATTTGTGAGGAAATTGTTTTGACTGCATGCTGTTTAGACTTAAGATAAGAGTTTAGTGCTGGACAATTGTTTAAACAGACGCTGCTCTGGAAAAATAATCTAAACAGCTAAAGATTGAACAAGAAAGAGAAAAGACTATATTGACCTTGAACACATTGCTGATGTTTTGACCAAACTTCTTGGACGTTATATGGTGGCTAGAACTTACTTTGCAACTTCTAACTAAAATTACTGCTAGCTATTTTACTTTGTTCTATTTTTTAGTGCTGATATCTCCTTTGGGCCTTTTTACTTTTCCACATTCATTTTCTTTTTTTTTATTGCTAAAGTCTTTTTTCTTTTTGGAATATTGCTTTTCTCTTTCCATCTCTTTTTATTTTTATTTTTTCTATTTGTTATTTGGCTTTTTTGTCTTTATTGGATTACTGCTAATGGATTAATATTGAATCTTTTTTTTTCCTTTTTACTATTACTCATTTTTCCCTGGCTTTTTTGTGGACTCTGTAAATTTTTTTGTTTTTTTACTCCTTTTTGCTTTTTGCTTTGGGGAGCTTGAGGTTTGTTTGTTTTTTACAATTGGATTAAGGCAGAGGAGAGCCTGAAGAAAGTTGGACTTGGATTAATTGGCAGATACTTTTTGTTTGGATTACAATTATTTTGAGATGAGAAAGACAGTTGCTACAGCATCTTCAATTCCTACCTCCTCCTCTCTAAGCCCAGAAGGTCAGCGATCAATACAAGTTATGTTACAACAGGAAAAAGAAAGGGAAAAGGAGAAAGAAAAGGAGGTTTCAATGCAAGAATTAAAAATAATGATGCAAGCAATACAAAATCAAGGGAAGCATATGGAAGAGAAAATGGGAAAAATGGAAGAGAAAATAAAGAACATACAACAGATGATGATGAAGAATACAAAAATAATGCAAAAGATAGAAGAAAGGGAAGATCAGACAGAGAAAAAAGTAGGAGAAATAGACTACAGACTGACAGCAGTGGAACAAGACAGGGGAAAGGGAATGGTTGCTCTGGAGCTAGACAGAGCTGATTTTTATTTAAGATTTCAAAATGTGGAGGAAGAAAAAGGAGAAAATATAGCAGAAATAATGACAGAAATGCTGCCAGAAAGAAAAATGATGGATGGAACTGATGAAGTATTCAGAGTGTATGCTAGATATACTATGAGACATAAGTTACCAAGTACATGTGAGATTTACTAAGAAAGCAATTAAAACAGAAATATTACAGAATGCAAGGGATGACCCATTGAAATACAAAGGAAAAGTGATTACAGTCCTAAAACAAGAACCAAGGAGAGTGAGAGATCTGAGAAGAGAGTATCAATTTTTGACAAAGATTTTAATCAAGAAAGGAGTGAATTATAGATGGCTGATTCCAGAAGGCTTGATGTTTATTTGGCAAGAACAAAGACATAGATTGGACTCAATAGAGCAATTTTGTGATGAATATTTTAGAGGAAAAGAAGAAGAGAGAACAAAAGATGAGGAAATGATTAAACTTCGAGAGGAGATGGCTGAAGAAAGAGATAAAGAAAAAAGAGAAGAAAGAATACAAGAAGGAGCAATGGTGGAAGGGTGAAACCAAAGGAGGTGAGAGAGCAAAGAACGAGTGCAATAAATCCTACATATAAAGTGTAAACAATGGAAGAAAAGAAATTAATATCAATAAATATAAATGGAAAAAAGACTTCATAAGCTAGAAAAATTAAAATTAGATATAATTTGCTTACAAGAAGTACATATTACAAAACAACATGTTCAAGTTTTGGATTATCCTAGAATTGGGAATTTATATACCTCATTGGCACAACAAAATAAAAGAATAGTTTTATATATCAAGAATACAATAAAAGCTAAATTAATTTTCACAGATGAAGAAGGGAGGATATTGATGGTGGAAATAATAGACAATAATCAAAAGATACTTTTAATAGCAATATATGCACCTAATGAGAAACAAGAGGAGTTTTATAAAAAATTATACAAGAAAATAATAGAATTAGAATATGATAATATATGCATACTAGGAGATTTTAATGCTATAGTAGATACAGAGTTGGACTACAAAACACAGAAGACAAATTAAAAAAACAGAAAGACATTGCTGAAATCCTTTTTTAAGATGGCAGAAGAACTAAGTATTTGAGACATATGAAGAGAATTGAACATCAAGAATAGACAATATACATTTTATTCACTTATGGTCAAGAATAGACATGGTTTTGGATGTCAACAGAACTAACTACAAAGGTACAAGAAATAAAACATTGAAGCAAGTACGTTGGGCGGACCATAGTCCAATATGGGTTAAATGGAAGGGACAAAAGAAAAGGTCAAAATGGACTTTGAATAATTCAATTCTGAAAGAAAAATAATTTATAACTAGTATGGAGAAAGAATTGGCCTTCTTCTTTGAAGAAAATAAAAAAGACATGGGACATGGGACACTATGAAGGCTTACATTAGAGGTCTGAAAAGACAAACACAACAGATTCTAGAAGGGGACTACAAGAAACTAGGAAAAGAATTACAAAAATATCCACAACAAAAGAATCTTAAAAGCCAAATGGACATAGTTAAGCATAAATTAGGGTTAATGGAAAAAGAGGAGTTGGCACAAAAAATTAGGAGAGCTAAACAGAACTTTTTCAAAAATGCAAACAAACCAGGAAGATGGTTAGCATATAAATTGAAGAAGGAGAAAGAATCGAAAAGGATAGTACAACTAACAGATGAAAATGGAATGGTTTGCTATGGGAATGAGGAAAAAAAAGAAATAGTACAAAAGTACTATGAGAAATTATATAATCAAGAGACAACTGAAGAAGAAAAAGTTAAACAATACTTGCAAGAAGCAGGACTATCTAAAATACCAGATGAAATTAAGTTGATGTGAGAAGGCGATAAATAGACAAAATATTGGAAAAGCTCCTGGCCCAGATGGGCTACCAGTAGAACTATATAAGACATTACAGGAATCTTTTAGTACTACAATGTTAGAAGTAATGAATGAGGTATTGTCAAAAGTCAAAGTACCCGATTCATGGCCTATATTACTCTTATACCAAAAGAAGATACTGACCTACAACCTATAAAAAATTATAGACCGATATCCCTGTTTAATGCAAATTATATTTGCCTCAATAATGGCAGAAAGACTTAAAAGATACTTAAACCATTTTATACGCACAGGTCAAAATGGCTTTTTGCCTAAAAGACAAATAAAAGATAATATGAGGACAATATTGAATACACTGGAATACTATGAAGCACATTCAGAGAAACAAATGGCACTAGTCTTCTTAGATGCATAGAAAGCATTTGATAATGTAAATTGGAAATTTATGTTGCTGCAAATGGAAGAGATGGATTTTGGAGAAAGGTTTATTAAAATGATTGAGGCAATATACTACAAACAATCAGCAAAAGTAATGATAAATAGAGATTTGACTGACAATATTAATATTAAAAAAGGAACTAGACAAGGATGTCCCCTGTCGCCATTGCTATTTGTATTGACTTTGGAAATATTAAATAGAAATATTAGAAAAAACAAAGAAATAAAAGGAATGAAGATAAAAAATGAGGAGTATAAACTACAAGCATTTGGAGATGATCTGGTTTTTATACTAGAAGAACCATTAGAAACAGGTCCTAAGTTGATAGAAAAGATAGAAGAATATGGGGAGGTTGCAGGACTGAAAATAAAGAGAAAACTAAGATTTTAGTGAAGAACATAACAGAAAGGCAAAGGAAAGAACTGATGGACAGATTAAATATCTAGATCACCAAAAAAGTGAAATATCTTGGGATACAACTGACAGCAAGATGTGGAACAATCAAGGAGGTCAACTATTGTAGATTAAAACAACAGATTGTGATGGAAAAATCTCCCTATCTTTGATAGGGAGAATATCGACAATTAAAATGAATATATTACCAAAAATATTATATCTATTCCAGACAATTCCAATAAAGTTAGGGAAAGAATACTTTGAGGACTTAAATAAAATGATGTTGAAATATATACGGCAGGGAAAAAAGACAAGGATTAAATTAAACTGCTACAGGATACTAGAATGAGAGGTTTCGGACTACCCATGCCATGGTATTGATGTGGATGAAAGAATGGATTGTTTTAAGAAATACTAGGCTGTTAATATTGGAAGGTCATGATTTACAATTGGGGTGGCATGCATTTTTATGGTGTAAGGAAAGTAAGGCACATGGTTACCTTCAGGGACACTATGTTCGAGATGCTCTATTGTCAACATGGGAGAAAATAAGAGGAAAACACTATCTGAAAACAACAGTTTGGTTATCAACAATGGAGGCATTTGTGTATCCAAATGTTTTTAAAATGGAACATATTGTTAGATATAATGATGTTTTAAATGAAAAGGGTGAACTCAAAACAAACAAGAATTAGATGAACAAGAGATGAATATGAATTGGTATTCATATATGCAAATACATTCTAGATATGAAAAAGATAATAAGGCATATGGGTTTTATAAAGAATTGACTGAGCTACATAAAATTTTAACAGGTACAGAAGAGAAGATGATGTAAAAACTTTGTGACTATTTATTAGGAGTGAAATTAGAAGAAGAACAGGTTAAAGAAACAATGATTGCTTGGGGGAAAATTCTTGGATATGGGATAGATTTGGATAAATGGCAGAAGTTATGGACTAGAAATTATTTATAAATTAACAATGTTAACAGCCTATAAAGAGAATTTGAATAAGATGTTTTACAGGTGGCACCTATCCCCGGCAAGATTAGCAAAGATGTTTAAAGATAAATCGGTGAAATGTTGGAAGTGTCATCAGATACCTGGATCATACTATCATATGTGGTGGACATGCACAGAAGCTAAAAGATACACACATGGTTGGAAAAAATGGTAAAACAACAAAGCCTGAGATATTTTTATTGGGGATTTTGCCTGAAAGATATAGTAAAGAAATAACATATCTGATTATTAATGTATTAACAGCAGCTAGAATTATATTCATTCCGATGGAGGAGGAGGTGATTAAGAAAGTAATGGAATGTGCAGAAATGAGTTGATTAACATTAGCAATTAGAGAGCAAGAGGAAAAGGAGTATTATTAGATTTGGGATTTATTCTATGGATGGTAGAAAGTAGGGTAAGAAATTAAAGGATATTGTGATAATGATATTTTATAATTGATTATTTTTGAATAAATTACAACCTGAATATAATTTAGTATAGATGGAATTTGCCTTTAAGGATAGTTTGAATCTGAAATAAAAAATCTAATGACAATGTAATAATGATGCAATATGATACATAATGTTGACTAGAATATAATGTGAATGTAAAGTCAATGAGAAATGTATACAAATATTAATATGTACACAAGATATATTTACCAGAAATGACACACTGTATATCTGAAAGATGGTTTTGTTGTTTTTGTTGCAAAAATAAAAAAAATTCAAAAAAAGAGATGTTATGTAAATTATCAACAAGAACACTAGGCAGATCTATTACTGTTTGCAGAAGTGGCTTATAATAATGCGGTACACAGCAGCACTGGCTTGACTCTTTTCCAAATCACTACCAGCATGGACTTTGTCCCTATGCCTGAGTTACCTAGAGAACCCCCAACATCCATGTCCTTAATGGATTGGATGGAATCATTTAAAAAAAAGTTGGGAGAATACTAAAAAAGCTCTAGCAGAAGCAGCTGAGGAATAAAAAAAGCATGTAGACAAACACAGATCTCTCCAACCACCTTTTAAGGTGGGTGACAAAGTGTTTTTGTCAACTAAATATCTTAAGTTGAAGCTTCCTAGTAAGAAGTTGGAACCTAAATTTCTGGCTCCCTTTCCTATATCGAAAGTAATCAATCCAGTGATTGTCCAACTTAGCTTCCCTCAGCTATTAGGGAAAATACATACAGTCTTTTAGTAGTTTGTTGAAGCCTGCTGTTGGTTCCAATCTACGAACCAATACCAGCAGCCCCCCACAAACCTTTGGTAGTACAAGGCGAAACACATTATGAAATCAAGAAAATCCTTGACTCTATATTATACTGAGGACGATTACAATAATTGTGGCAGGAGTGGGCCCTGCAAAGGTGTTGCGAGGGGTGATGGGGTGGTTGCCAGTGGCCAAGCTGGAATCCGCTGTGCCACTGCTGCTGACTGCTGAATAGGGGCTATCTGCTGAACTGGTTGCCATGTTGGAAAAGGGGTGGTGGTGGCTGCAGCCTGCTGCTGGATCTGACCCAATTGCTGTGCTGGGATTGTTGCTGTGAACTGGCCCCATGGTGGTCCCGAACCAGGTGGTGCAACTGGTGCTGGCATCCACTGGCATTGGATCCACCCATGACCAGGATAGAATCCCCAGCCTGGGGGAATACATTCTGCAGGGGGGAGCATTAAGGCTAGCTGATGGGGGGGTGGCAATTGGAGGTTGCAGCATCCCAAATGCTGGCTGCATCTGCTGTCTCTCCCCTGCTCTTTATTTCAGATTGAATCTGTCCTTGTTCAGTTTCCATCAATATTCCTTGTCTGGCCTTCAGGTGCCTTAGAAAAAAGCTTGAATCTCCTCCTCTCTGGGTAGCCCCTCAAATATTGGAATACTACTATCATATCTCCTCTAGTCCTTCTCTTCGCTAGACTAGCCATGCCCAGTTCCTGTAACCGTTCATCTGTTTTAGTCTCCAGTCCCCTAATCAGCCTGGTTGCACTTTTCTGCACTTATATATACAGTATAAGCAGGTCTTGGTGTATTTGGGTCTTATCCCGTGTAAGATTGAGAGTATTCAGAAACCAGACCATGGCTGCATCACCAGC
>AZIM01007982.1:4199-23838 GCA_000516915.1 Ophiophagus hannah | reverse complement strand
TCTATTCTATTCTATTCTATTCTGTAAAACATTTAAAATATCTTAAGCAACTCAGGGTGGCTCAACAAAATTACCATGAATCAATTGCAAAAGTCACCTTTACTTGGAAGTACTTACATTATTGCAGCAATTACTATTAACAGAAACAACATTTGCCTATCCCAGGTCCTTGAAAAGGACTCAGTGGGTAGATAAAAATGCCAGAACCCGTCTAAATATCTGGCTGACTATGTGACATAATGATTATTTATTAAATTTATAGGCCTAACTCCCTGTGCCTCTAGTTAACATGTATCTATTACATAATATTACATGGAGATACAATATTGAGATTACATTAAAATAATACAGTATGTTTCATATGCAGCCAGAATAAAAAAATAATATATAATGTGGTCCTTTATCTGAACAAAACAGTACAGTTGAGAAATGCATATGTGAATCTGATTGTGGTAAATTTTAGGGGTCAGAATATTATCTGCATTTATTTTATTGGTATGATCTTATTACTGTTTTTTTAATATTTTGATATGGCCTAATAGCTAATCAAATATTTATTATTAGTAGCATTATGAAGATTAAGGTGATTATGATGCAGCATCCCACGGTCACAAGAGGCCAGAAGCGCCCCTCCATGTGAGTGATGTTGAGTTGGCCACCCCCAGCCAGTCATATGACCACCACACCACACCCACCAACTAAGCCACACCCACAGAACTGGTTGTTAAAAAAATTGAATTCTACCCGAGCCAATCACTCTTGACATAAATTCATTTTTAAGACATCAGAACTGATCATGTTTATACTTTATATATATATGTTGGATTGATGCATGGATGGTCCACTATGTCTGGGATCCAAGTACAATATTTCAAAGTACTTTTTAATTTAATCTCAGAATATTTTATAGGGTTTTTGATTTCTCTTTCTTTGTGCAGAAAACTCAATCATATTTCCCCCCCCCTAAAATAGTTCATTCAAATGATTCTACTTTTCCAGCATGTTGCAAGGTTGCAAACTGAAATGTTATATAACTATGAACATTATCAGAAAACCACTCAACTTTAATTTTTGAATTAATTCTGATTGTATATTATTATGTATCTGTTTCTTGGTCATTTATGCATCTGCTCTTGCACTTCTGCACTTAGACTTATATACCGCTTCACAGNAAGCAGTTTACAGAGTCAGCATATTGCCCCGAACAATCTGGGTCCTCATTTTATCGACCTTGGAAGGATGGAAGACTGAATCAAGTTTGAGCCGTGAGACTCGAATTGCCGAACTGCTGGCAGTCAGCAGTCTGCAGAAGTAGCCTGCAGTACTNNNTTCTAACCACTGCACCACCATGGCTTTTAAACTATACATATAGTCCTCAACTTACAACCACAATTGGGACTGGAATCTTAGTCATTGACTGTAGTGCTCATTAAACAAGAATTATGTGACTACTTTACTCAAATACTGCAATCCCAGAACTCCTGATTGCAGTTATTAATCAATCTTATAGCTTGTTAAGCAGAAAAAATCCCAAGTAAAAAGTGCAGGGATATCTCAGGGGCAGGAGAGGCCCTGGGAAGCCTGGTGAAAACTGTTCACAATTTGTTGGGGGTTCTTCAGTACAACAAAAAGCTGTTATGAGCTTCACCTACTCCATAGCCTACCAGCATGTGCAAATCCTTTCACAGCCTGAGAAGCCTCAGTCTGTTCCCTGGCCTACCAAATCTGGGAGGGCTTGGCTTGTTTCCTGGCTAAGTAGCACATGCAAAGAGCCCCCTTGACATTGTCACTTTTCTCCAGCTATTGATAGGCACACCCAGCCCATCTGAGGCACTACTTTCTTCCTGAGTCTGCTTTGCACAATTCTCCAAATAGGCTTCATTGAGAATGTGCCTAGTGGACCAAAAAGCAACCGGAGCTCTCCTAGGCCATGGCAGCTTTGTATGTGCTGGTGGGCCAGGTGGGTGGGAGGATAGGCAAATGGGAGGAGCATCACTTCAAGTTACCGGTAGACCGCCAAACATCTGAAATCACATGACCCTAGGGGTATTGTAATGGCCATAATTTAAAGCAAAGGTCCCTTTGTTCAGCATCATCATAGTTTAGAACTGTCACTGAACAAATGGCCAAGTCAAAGAGTACTGTTTTTCAGAATGGTTATGTTCCTTTTTTATTGGTTTTCAACTATTTCTTCTTTCTTGGTTGAGATGGGGGGGAAGGTTAGCTAGAAAGGTATGTTTTGATATAATGTTCAATTTAGATAGTTAAAATTAAAATTAAAAGAGAGAGAGAGAGCAACCTGGTTGGCGACGACTGATCTATAGATTTAAATTGGACTGCAAAGTTTTAAAAAGTCTCGTAAGAAAGCAATAACAGACCACCTCTGCTTCACATGTCACAATAATAATCTTTTTTCCAGATGCTTATCCCAAACTGACCAGTTCCACATTTTACATTTGAAAATCATGCCTGCTTAGACAATCTGCAATTAATTAAGTTAGTAAATGTAATATTTATGAGTTAAAGTGCATTTATCCATTTGCACTTTATGATCATCCATATATAGTTTTGTGACAGTAGGCATCAAAGTATTTCTATTGTCTCCTTCCAATAGTTGGGTGGATTTGATAGTCCAAGTAAGAACTAATCTGTCCTGATTTTGAGATATTAAGCATTTTGAGATTGTAGCCCTTTTAGCTTAATTAGAGATTATTTGATAGTTTTAAAAAGTTTTTAAAAATTTCTAGAAATATAGTTTCCATCTCTGAAACTTGTGCTAATAATAATATTGAACAACAGCAAAAAAGGGTAGAAATGAATTCTTTAATAACCATTTTAACTGAACAATTGTGCTTTCTTTTATAGATGAAAGGGAAGATGTTCAAAAGAAAACATTCACAAAATGGATAAATGCACAGTTTTCTAAGGTAAGAAAAATATTCATTTTGTATTAAAAATAATATGTAACTAAAGAATAAATCATATTGTATAGCTATTATTTAAGGAGAACATTAACCAGAAGGCTTTCAATCAGTACAGATAGTTCTCAACTGACAATAGTTGACCTAGTGACCATTTAAAGTTACAACGGCATTGAACAAAGTGACTTATGCCCATTTTTTACTCTTATGACCATTGCAGCATCCCCATAGGCATGTAATTTACATTCAGATGCCTGACAAACTTTTGACAAACAAATGGGGAAAACAGATTCATTTAACAATCTTGTTACTAATTTAAGAACTGCAGTGATTCACTTAACAAACATGGCACGAAAGGTCGTAAAATGAGGCAAAGCTCACTTAACAAAGTTTTCACTTAGCAACATAAATTTTGGGCTCAATTGTGGTCATAAATTGAAGACTACCTGTATAGCTTTAGTTTGTGTTAGCTTTGCTGGTTAGTTTCCTCTCTTGAATAATTTTGTGAAAAATGAATGCAAAAACAAATGAATATAAAGTAACAAAAGTAATGTGAAAAGTTTCTGAATAAGCCCCCATTTTCCAAATGATCATTCCTTTTATAATATAACATTTTGGGGGGGCTAATGCAATACTATGTATTCATTGGGGATACTATTTATGAATCAGATTAGGTTTTGAAACAAAAAATTGAGTTTTTGTAGCTTAGTAGAGAGTCTTTATGTATTAAGTTTGGAATGAGGTAGAAATGTAGCTTTGCCAGAAATTTTTAGGTGTTTGAATCCATAGGTCAATTGTAATATGTTTATTAATTTTATTAATTAATATTTTTCAGAGAAAATATTTGTGCTTAGGAATATTGAAAGGTAATGTCAAAATGCTTAGAAGAAAACAAACATTTAATTTATATAATAAATTATAGATATAAGAAATTGTCAGTAAATTAATCTTGTTTGCAGGATTGACTCTGATGTGACTCACTGCTATGGTTTCGGAAATGGTTCTGGTAAAATCAGTATAAAATTATGTGTTTTATTGAAAACAGTGTTTTTTGGAATGTTGGATCTGTTTACAAGCTAGTTCTTTTAAGGAACAATCTTTGACTCCACCGCCATATGCAGGGCAACTAAAGTAGTCTGTGGGACTACGGTAAAAAAAATAGTTCAGACCTTCCAACCTCGTGAAATCTTTTTTTTTTCATGAGAAGTCAGAAGATCTGATTTTTTTTTTTTTTACCATAGTCCCACAGACTACTTTTGTTGTGTTGCATGCGGCGGCGGTGAACAGAGCTGGAAAGCAGATAAATGAAGGAATGTGGCTGCCCTGGGTATGGGGGATGAGGATTTGGCATGGGTGGCATGGCTGAAGGGACCTCAGGTAAGCCAGTGCGGGGCGGGTGGGGCAGCTCCACACTCCCTGACTTGTTTTATGCTCCACCCCCTCCACCCCTCATTTCGTTCTTTATTCTTTACCTCTTCTTCTCCTTGCTTGCCACTGTAATGGAGCAGGAGGCTGAGCAACGCACCGGTGCGGCAGCCAGAAACTGAGGTGGAGAGGGGTGGAGGACAGATCAGTTGCAGGCCACCCTGGAGAGCATGGCTGGTACCGCTGCCATGAGGTGGGGTAAGAGAGCAAGAGAACAATCTGATCTTTCTCTCTCTCTCTCTCTCTCTCTCTGTATGTGTGTGTGAGAGAGAGAGAGACGGAGGGAGGGAGAGAGTGCAAACCCTAGTATAATTTAATTTGACAGCGGTGGGCTTGGGGGATGGTCAATCTCCATTCCCCCACCAGGCGCCTTCTCTGCCATGCCACAAACGGGGATTAATGAGGAGGAGGAGCAGGAGAAGAAAGAGGGAAAATGGCCAAGTGAGAAGCACCCCACCGGCTAGGCACTGAAGTGCTGCCACTGCCACCACAGAGAGAGAGAGAGAGAGCAAGAGAGCAATCCAATCCAACCTCTGTGTGTGTGAGAGAGAGAAAGAGAGAGAGAGAGAACAAGTGTGATCCCATCCGATGTGTGATTGAGAGAGGGAGGGGGAGAGAGAGGGGGGAGAGAGGGAGGGAGGGAGATCTGATCCAACCTCTGAGAGTTATACCAGGGCTGGGGAGGAGTGGGGATGTTTCTCATTTAGCCTCTTTCTTCTCCCTGCTCCTCCTCCTCCTTCAGACAAAAGCTGCACTTTTTGTCTGTCCAATGCAGTGCAGTGCCTGGGATTTACTTTGACAGCAAAGCAGAGAAGGAAGAAGACAGAAGGCAATCCCCCCCACCAGACCAGACCAGCCTGGTGGGGTGGGGTGGGAAACTGAGCGGTGCCAAAAGCAGCTGAAGGCATACCGGCTGTAGCTGCCCTGCCCCCTGCCTCACCTCACCTCATCCCATAGAATGAGCCTCCTGCCCCACCCTGGATTCCCTCCCCAACTCTGCCAAGCCATCATAGGCACCACCCATGTGATCACGACCCTCCCCCCCAGCCCCCGGAGGACAATCCCAATACTGATCCGGCCCTCAATGAAATAGAGTTTCACCCCTGATCTAGCAGGAACAAGAAGGGCATATTCCATAGTGGCTCCCTCCTTCTGGATCATCATCTCCATGGAGATAAGATTGGCTCCCACTTTGACATTTCTTTTGCAAGGCCCTGAAGACCTCATTTTGCACCTGGGGAATCCAGAATGGGATGGAGCCCATCAAGTGGTTTATTTGATTAATTAATTGATTGATTGATATTTCTGGAAAGGGGAGTTATAGCTTGTTATTGTTCTTATATTGGCTTTTTATCTTCGTAAGACACCTGGAGTCATTATGAGTAAGTTAAGAAGCCATATAAATTTTCTTAAATAAATAAAATATAAGGGGTCTTCTGAGCTTAATAAAATATATTATGCTTATGAAGACAATTCTTGACTGGATATTCTAAACTGGACCTTGTAAACTGTATAATGTGTTGTGATTAACTTTATACATTTTAGTTTAGATATTAGATATTTCATTTATAGCTTCAGAGCAGAATATGCTGACATGAGGGATAAAATGGGATATAAATTTAACACAAATAAATTAATGTCGCCTTATAAAAAATTTGGAAAGATGCACCTGTCTATAACTGTTCAAAGTAACCAAAGTAATCTTTGCTATTAGACTGTGAAAGCTTCTGATAGATCTATAAATAGAGCTTTGGAGAGAGCGTGATTGCTTATATAACCAATCAATTTGTCAAGAAGAAAAGAGATGTACAGTATAAATTGTGGCTTATAAGTGGATTGTTAAAAAACTTAAACTAGTGTAGGAAATGTAGTACATTCAGACAGCCATATACCAAACTTTCAACAGCTACATAGTTGATAAATCCAGGAAGTAAAAACTACACAGATGTCAGAAAGTCATGCTAGTTGGGGGCAAAAAACATAATCTTGAAAATTGTAAAAGTTTTCTTAGGCAGACTTAGCAAACTAATGAAGGCATCCGAAAATGTTTCCTTCCCGTTGTCCCATGTATGGATTCTGCTGCCTCTTCTCACATCAGTTTAAACCAGGAATGTCCAACTTTGGGAACTTCAACTGGTGGATTCTGGGAATTGAAGTCCATAAGTCTTAAAGTTGCCAAGGTTGAACACCTCTGGGTTAAAATAACATAGAATAATAGTTAAATAATTCAACTTAACAACCCATTTAAGAATAACCAAATGTGTATTAGAAAATTATTGTATCTTAAAGACAAGATAACTTGGTAATTCTTTTCTGTAACATACCCACAAAAAGAAGCAAAGCTAATATTACTAATATAATTTATCAAGGAGAAATCTTTTTTAACTTATTCAAACAGTGTCTTCTATATTAATAATTCTAGTAATTAGCGGTAGAAATTATAACAAGTTAGTTATAAGGGTCATAAGGCTGATATTCATGCTAAAGATAATTAGTTAGATTAATGTACTTCAATTCTTCCTCATTTTTTTCAAAGTTAACCTATGTTAAATGGCATAAAAACTTCATTTTTTACATCAGTTTTCATTCTAATAATATTTTTTTATATTGAATGTGTCATCCTTTAAAAATCACTTTAATTTAGAAGTATGTTGGAGGAAACAGAAACAAACTTAATATAATTCTGCAGTTTTGTCTGATTTGTATACACATATATACTGCATAGTTGTCTTTGGCAACATACTATTGCCACTATTATTAGAGTTTATTGTGTCAAATCTAAACATCTTAAAACTTAAACTGTAAAAGGTGAAAGAATGTTTATCCTGTTAAACAGAGAAGGATTACAAAACACAAAATATTTTGATGTTTTTGTGCATGTAAAGGTAACATGGGATACATTTTGTACCTTTTGAAGTTTTGAAATTGAAGAAGAGAAAGTAATTTTGCCACTATCATTATCTTCATCTGAGTCTACGCAGCCTCTCCATTTTATTAATTATAGGATAGAATATTTATTTTATGTCAATCGCTTACAAGATAATAGTGATAAGAATAAACATAAGTATGAATACAGGAAATAGGAACAAATAATTGGGGACAATAGAACAGGGACAGTAGGCACGATTGTGCATTTATGCATGCCCCTTACATACCTCTTAGGAATGGGATGAGGTCAATAGTGGTTAGTTTGAGGGAAAAGGAGTGTAGGTTTGAGGATGTAACAACAGAGTCAGGTAGTCTGTTCCAGGCATTGACCACTCTGTTGCTGNNNTCATACTTTCTGCAATCAAGTTTGGAGTGGTTTACAATNAGTTTATATCTGTTGTGTGCTCTTGTATAGTTGCAGTTGAAGCTGAAAAAGTCATTGACTGGTAGTACATTATAGTAGATAATTTTATATACTATGCTTAAGTCAAACCATAGGCGGCATAGTTCTAGGTTGTCCAAGTTCAAACTTTCAAGCCTGGTGGTGTAGGGTAGTCTGTTGCGAACAGAGGAGTGTAATACTCTTCTTGTGAAATACTTCTGGAAATGCTAACTTATATTAATGTTCAATATACAGTGCAGATTCTAGACAGCCAAACTGTATTCAAGTATTGGTCTAGCAAAGGTTTTGTATGCCCTAGTTAGTACTTCAGTATTACTGGAGGAGAAGCTTCTTAAGATTAGATTTACAACTCTTGAAGCTTTTTTGGCAATGCTGTAGCAGTGAGCTCTGGTGCTTAAGTCATTAGATATGAGTACTCCAAGGTTCTTTACAGAGTGAGGGTCATCAACGAGGTCATATCCACCTAGATTGTATTTGGTGTACTGATTTTTTTTACCAATGTGTAGGACAGAGCATTTGTTTGTCGAGATTTGGAGTTGCCAATTGTTTGACCATTCAGACACATAATCGAGGTCGTTTTGAAGGATGGTAGCATTGTCGGTGGTGTTGAATAGTTAGTTATATGTCACCAGCAAAGAGGATGCAGTTGCTTATAAGGTGATCGCAAAGGTCATTTATATAGAGTATAAAAAGTGTGGGTCCTAGAATGCTGCCTTGGGGGACACCACTGTTAACTGGTGCAGGGTTTGATAGGGCATTTCCTATTTTTACTATTTGTTGTCTATTTGACAGAAATGCAGTAATCCACTTATGAAGGGGTCTGGAAATGCCAAAAGAGTTTAGTTTTAACAGTAGTTTGTCGTGGACCACTGAGTCAAAGGCTTTGCAGAAATCTATGTAAATTGCATCTATTGCTTTACCCTGGTCAAGTAGTGTAGTCCATATGTTTTTGCAGTGTAGGAATTGCAGATTGCAGGACAATTTTTTTCTGAAACCAAATTGTTTTTTGGAGAGTAGGTTGTTTGACTCTAGGTGGAGGGTAATGCATTGGTTAATGATTGATTCCATGCCTTTGAACATGACGCAACACAGTAAGATTGGTCTGTAGTTTTCAACCAGGCTGGGGTCACCTTTTTTAGAGAATGAGAATATAGAGAATGAGAATCAAACTGCTGAACTGCAGTCAGCTGGCAGTCAGCAGAAATAGCNNNNAGTACTGCATTCTAACCACTGTGTCACCATGACTCATACTTTTGTTTTCTTGTTTCTCAGAAACAAAAAGAGCCTCTGAATATCTATATAAGATTTTTAGAACATATGACTTATACATAGATTGTTTCAAATGTTTTGTTAACCAATTGGTTGGGGAGGGGCAGTTTAATATTACCTGATAGATTATACTTTCCACCTAAATTGGGACTGAAGCATATAGAATTTGCATCAGAATTCCCCATTCATTTTGTTATTTTATTTTAGCTATTCCCTATTTCCAGGTGAAACATATTTCTGTATGATGCACTTTATTAACAATGTATATTCTACCTGGTAATGATAGCATAAATTCAATTATGTAATATATTTTCAGATAGTCTAATGACTAATTAATATTAAAATTATTTAATNATGACTAATTAATATTAAAATTATTTAATATTTTATTAATTTTAAGTGGTAAAATATACAAATTATGCTGTTGAATGCTTTTGAAATAAAATATCTTTGGAGGGTATTTTAAATACCTTGAGATTATGAGAGTTTTATTTATAAGCCATTACAAATAAGCAAACAAATGAAAAATTTCCATTGTGAAGATGAGTGTGTAATAGGAGTGTACAGGATATTGATGATTTCTTTCAGCAGGAATCAAAGTGGGCATGAACTCTGTGGGTTGAAACAAATGTATAAACTTCTCCAATCTCAAGATATCTGTTTTGATTAGAAGCAGGCCAAAAAGTCAAATTGTGTATCTAATGCAAAAAATTAGCTTATGGATGTCACATGACTCATAAACTATACTATTTATTACTGAAATGTTCGTAATTTAATTGTATAAGATTGACATAGATTTTATACTTTCTGATTTTATTTTTATTCCGCATAAAATACTTAAAACAAAATTCTAATGTTACAGAAGATTACATTCAGTTATTTATTTTACCATCAAATGCCAGGATGTTCCTTCAATATTCATTAGAAGTTTTATTAAACTACTGGAAAATTTACATTATGGCTATTTATTTTTTCTTATACAAATAATTTTTCTACTTAGTAAGCCAGGATTTTCCTTTCCCCCTTGGATTCTGTTTTTTTTAAAATCCTGAACAATAATTGGAGTATTTTTTATATGTTTAAGCAATTATTTTATTGCTTAAAGTTCTTTACTAATAGTATCATCTTATTTTTAGTTTTTTATGGAATTTCATTTAAAGTATTTCTTTTTTATAATTATTTTTTAATAATAGCTCCATGTTTCAGGTGGCTTTGCTTTAGTTGCAGTTGGGAAACAATTAGAAATTGTTACTGGATAGAAAGTATCAACTGAGAATATATTTTATTGTTTTGTTGTTTCCATCCTCTCCCCTTTCTATTTTTATATAAAGGAATTAATTTTTAAAATGGAGTAATAAGGTGTCTCCTTGCCTAATTTTATGAGACTTATCCCTTTGAAGGGTTATAATGAATTCTTTTACAGTGATACCTTTTGTAAACTATGTTTAGATTCTAAAAAAAAGCCAGAAACTTCCATCTGGATTATATACTGTTCTTTCACTAAATATGTGCGCATTCTTTTGATTTGGCAAGACAGTTTTGTCATCATCTGAGATGTTAACAAGGAGAGGTTGACAAGACAATTGAATAGAATAGAATCTGAATTAAATATTAAGGGAAAGTACATCTTAAAAAGTATAGGAAGGTACAACATTTCTTCATCTGTTAAAGTGCACTGAAGTCCATGAATGAAAGAAAAAAACTTTTCTAGTTGATGTTTCCATGTGTAAGGAATATAGAGGCAAATACAGGTGGACCTCAATTTACAACCAGTTGTTTAATGACTGTTAAAAGGTGCTCTCAGATCCCTACTGTGATACTGCCATTCATGTGGGGAGGGAACCCAGGATTCTTTTACTTGTTTATTGCTCTCATCCTGTTTCCTATGTATCCTGTAATTTCTCTAGTTTATAATTTTTACCCTGTCACCTATTCTGCCCTGTGCTTTGATTTACCTTGGGGAATGTACAAGGGGGGAGGGCCATCTGTTTTCTCTCAGTTCAGAAGCCTCACAGAAGAAGTGCATGGGAACAACTCCTTATCTCTTTCTCAGGACAACCGTTTCCACAACATCTTTGCACCTGTGGATTGGCTCATTCAACATCAGACTGAGGGGAGGGGTTTCTAACCACTTGATCCTAACAGAATTGCCTGAGTGGAACTCAGACCCTGCTTTGCTTTTGTCTTGCAATCGCTCCCTTTCAATGAAAGGTTCCTTTTGAAAGTGCTGCTGTCTCAAGAGCCTGTACTTTCTTGATTGGGGAGTAGAGGCAGGACCTTATATAAAGCAGGATCTGCAAAAGTGATCAATCTGGAGAAGCAAACTTGGTCTACCAAGGGGACCCTGCACACAATGTCCGAGCAAAGCGCCGAGCAAGGAGAGGGAGAATGCTGAGTGAGATCACCACCACCACCCAGCCAGAAGCAAGCTCGTTCTGCCCCATCAAAGACATCAAAGCCAGTTTGGAGGCCCCCACGAAGCCCAGATGGTTGATCAGAGTGGGGAAGAAAGATAACTGGGACGGAAGAACCTCAGGAGTCACCCTCACCCAGGCCAGTTGACAACTGGGCTGGAAAAGTGAGCTGAAAGCCCTGTCCAAACAGGAAGAGCTGATTGAAGAACTGGGCAGAGATGACTGCCTCAAGAGAAATGTTATGTGGTTTGTGATGGAGGCTCTTGAAAACCTCAGAACCAGGGGGGAATTAGNCTGGGGCCACTGCTCCAGATCCAGCAGCAGCAGGCCAAGCAGACATGGCAGGGGAGCAGCATCCATCCAGATGAACCCACCCCATGCACTACCAGCCCTTGCAATCATTCCTGGCCAGCCCAGAGTGCCACAACTGGAGATGAAGACCCCCCTTTGGAGTGAAGTATGATGGCAACCCACAGCAACCTGATTTTTTCCTGGTGCATGTCCTCACATACATGCAGGAGTATGGGAGGGATTTCCAGAAACACAGCACTCAGGTCTGAGTTGTCACCTTGGCCCTGGAAGGGGCAGCTGCTTGTTTGATGGTGACCCTCCACAACACAGATGCCCCTGAACTGTGGAATTTCAATCGATTCATGATGGCTCTCCACCACTGATTTGAAGACCCCTTGGCAGATTGCAAAGCTCTCAATCACATCAGAACCATGAAACAGGGGCACCGGCTGGTAGCTGAAGAGTTCCGAGACCTCACCTGCAGAGTGGACTGGCCAGAAGACATCCTAGTGAGCTGGTTCAAAGACAGCCTGAATGGCCAACTCTACCATACCTGCCTGGCTTGAGGGGCCTCAGACTGCCTGCACGACTGGTACATCCTGACCAAAGAAGTGGAGATTGACATCGCTAGAAACCAGTACCAATGGGGAAAAGCCTGGAAGAGATCCCCACCCCAGGGGAAGTGAGAGCCATTCAAGCCGCAACCCCCCCTGGCTCCAAGATCGTCTGCCTGCTTCAAATGCAGGAAGGAGGGCACCGTACAGCCGAGTGTCATTCAAAAACTCCCACCCAAAAACCAGAATGCCTATCCAGAGGAAAGCCCGCAAAAGCAACCCCCCAAGGAAAAGACACTGCACTGAGAAGTGGAGAGGCCACAGAGTTTTGCCCCCTTGCAAAATTGGGGGAAGGAACTCCAGCATCGCCTGGGGAGGAATCGGGCCCATCCAAGAGTGACCCTGAAGACAACCCGCTGGTAAGCGAACCAATTGAGCCACTCACCCTTNCGAACCAATTGAGCCACTCACCCTTCCCCTAAGACTATTTGTCCCCAGTTGGGGGTAAAGAGTGAAAATCTCAGCCCTCTTGGACTCAGGGTGCACCCAGTGTTTGATTAACCCAAGCCTGGTGGGAAAATTTGGCATACACTTGTGGAAGCTAAAAAAACCCCATCGTGTTCTGCCAGTTAGATGGGTCAGTTGCAGGGGGGGAACCGGCCATTTTTCTACAGAACCCCTGGACATAGCAATGGGGACTCATAATGAGAGATTCACTTTCATTGTGACACCTGGAATGGAATGGCCACTAGTTCTAGGGCTCATCTACCTGAGGAAGTGGAACCCCAGAATGAACTGGAAGGGGACTCTAAAATTTCAATGGGGAGTGACTGGACCTGATGGCTGAAGGGAGGAAATGGGGGGAGACCCAAACAAAGAAGCAGTGATGGTGGGAATGGCTGCACCACACCAAGGCATCCCCAGGACATAGCTGAGGTGTTCAGCAAAGAAGGCTCTGATGAGCTCCCCCACAACCACCCCACAGACTACGCTATCGAGATCCTCCCAGGGGCCAAACTACCAAAACCAAAAATGTATAGCATGTCCCCCAGGGAACTTGAGGAATTGAGAGCCTTTACAGATAAAAATCTGGTGAGAGGTTTCATCAAACCCACATGAACAAAAATTGCCACCCTGGTGCTATTCCGAGAAAAGAAAGATGGATCTTTGTGCCATGAGCATCTGTACAAAGGGGTTCTGGTATACTTAGATGACATTTTAATATACACTGAGACAAAAGCTGAGCATGTAAAGCTTGTCTGAGCAGTCCTAAACAAACTGTGCTGTGAAACTTTACGCAAAACTTTCCAAATGTGAATTTCACAAAGATAGAACTGACTACCTGTGATACAGAATTTCCCATGAGGGCCTGGAAATGGACCCGGGGAAGGTACAAGCAGTGATTGACTGTGCTCCCCCCTGCACCGGCAAACAACTACAAAGCTTTCTGGGGTTTGCAAATTTATCCCAGCGTTTACATAAATTGCCCTCCCAATCAATACTAAAAACAGGGGGGGGGGGCAAACCAAAACCAAAGCAGCCCATAAACTGGACCATGGAATGCCAGGCAGCATTTGATAGAATGAAATAATTGTTCTCAGCCAAACCAGTTTTAAAACACCAGATCCAGAACAGCCCTTCATCATACAGGCAGACACCAGTGACTTAGAAGTTGGAGCCATACTACTCCAAGAAAACCAGCAGGGCCAACTGCAGCCCTGCGCATACACATCTAAAAAACTAACCGACACTGAACAGAGATGTGCTATCTGAGAGAAGGAGCTTTTGCAATGGGCTCTCCTTACTTGGAGGCATTTCCTAGAGAGGAATAAAATCCCTTTCGAAGTCTGAACTGATCATAAACACCTAGAGGCCCTAAAAATCCCATGGAAACTCTTCCCAAAACAAGTTCACTGGGTTCAATACTTCAAACATTTCAATTTCAACCTAAAATATTTCCCTGAGAGAAAAAACTTTTTAGCAGATTCACTATCCAGAAAGCCTCAGTTTAATAGCAGGAAACCTGAAATGATCAAACCCCTGCTCCCAGCCTCCCAACTGGCAGCTAAAGTGATAACCAAGGCACAAGGCCAAACAAGAACCACTAATGGGCAATGCTACCACTCAATGACTGGTTCCTAGCCCATAAAAACACCTGTTTAATTAAAGATGACTTAGCTTTGGTGGGAGGAAAATTATATGTTCCAGCCAGTCAGAGAATTCCCCTCATGTAAACATACCACAACTCCAAATTGGCTGTCACTTCGGGTTTGTGAAAACCCAACACCTTATCAAAAGGCAATTCTGGTGGCCATTTCTGAAGAAAGACTTTGAAAGCTGTGTAGCCAGTTGTGCAGTCTGTGCAGCAGGGAAGAGGAGACAAAGAACCCCCCCGCCCCGGTCTTTTACAGACAGTAGGCAAGCCTTCAGCACCCTGGAGAGAGATTTCTATGGATTTTATTGTAGAGTTACCTGAAAGTGGAGGGAACACTGTTATCTGAGTTGTAACAGACCTTTTCTCCAACAAGGCCCACTTCATTTCCTGCAAAAAATTCCCACCGCAAAGGCACTTGCCAAACTGTTTCTGCAGTGTATCTATTGGCTACATGGGGCTCCACAGAGGATAATATCTGATTGGGGGGTCCAATTAACTTCAAAGTTTTGAAACACCTTTTTGGAGCTTCTCGGAACCAGCCAGGAGCTAAATTCTAGTCATCATCCTGAGACTAATGGATTGACAGAACAATTGAACTCAGTTCTGGAACAATATTTGAGATGCTTTATTACTATTAATAAGATAACTGGACTGACCTCTCTTTTGCAGAAGTTGCCTACAACAACTCTGTGCACTCTAGCACTGGGTTCACCCCATTTTGAGTTGCCACTGGTCAGGACTTCATCCTAATGCCAGAACTACCTGGACAGGAACCAACCATACCCTCCCTTAAGGAGTGGATAGAACAACTACAAAACACCTGGCCAGTAGTGAGACTATCCCTGAATGAGGCTAAAACCCCTTTTAAAGCCCAAGCTGACAAAAGAAGGACAGAACCAAACCCATTTAAAATAGGTGATAGGGTTTACCTGTCCACAAAATTCCTAAAATCCTTACAACTGTCAAAGAAATTGGTACCCAAATTCATAGGGCCTTTCCCAATCATAGAATCATCAACCTTGTAACCATGGAATTACTACTCTCCAAAACCCTTAGACAGGTCCACCCGGTTTTCCACTGCAGCCTCTTGAAACCCAAAATTACATCCCCTTTGAGACCTCAAGCAGAAGCTCCTCCAGTTCCTGTTATGGTCGAAGGAGAACAACACTTTGAAATCAAAGAAATCCTTGACTTCCACACCCACTAGAGTTCAACTCTATACCTAGTCTCCTGGAAAAATTTACCCCCCTCACAAAATGAGTGGGTAGCTAAGAAACATTAGGGCCCCTGCATTGCTGAAAGTTTCACTTGAAATATCCTAACAAACCAAACTAACTCTCTATGATATTCATCTTTTGTTCTCTTTTACAGGTAATCCCCTCATTTTTTGAAGGGGGGCAGCATGTCAGATCCCTATCGTGATACTGCCATTCATATGGGGAGGGAACCCCAGATTCTTTTACTCATTTATTGCTCTCATCCTGTTTCCTATGTATCCTGTAATTTCCCTAGTTTATAACTTTTACCCTGTCACNNATTCTGCCCTGTGCTTTGATTTACCTTGGGGAATGTACAAGGGGGGAGGGCCATCCATTTTCTCTCAGTTGGAAGCTTCACAGAAGAAGCGCATGGGAACAACTCCTTATCTCTTTCTCAGGATGACCGTTTCCACAACATCGGATAAGTCCAAGTTGGCAGCCAAGGCAGACACATAGCCATGCCGCTGGGAGCCCGAAGGAGAGAAAAGTACCAGAAACCAAATTCAGAGATAGTAGAAGTAACGAAAATAACAAAAAATACATAGATTAGGTCCTAGGGATCTACAAAGTAGCAGC
This sequence comes from Ophiophagus hannah, assembly GCA_000516915.1. Lineage (NCBI taxonomy): Eukaryota > Metazoa > Chordata > Lepidosauria > Squamata > Elapidae > Ophiophagus > Ophiophagus hannah. The sequence continues at coordinate 7,643 of AZIM01007982.1, read as the reverse complement.
AAAAAGATTCGGACAAATAAGTCCCTAAAAACCAACCACAAATCCAGCTGCCCATGTGGGAGTCATTCTGGAGGCCCTGCGACTCCAAGCAAACAGAGAAACGAATCCAAAAGGGCAAAATTCAAGCCAATCTGCAGCTATCGAGTGAGGAATCAGTGAACCAGAGCAGTTCCTCAACACCAGCCATTGGTGCAATAAATCCCCACTGGAGACCAAAAGAAGGAAGAATAACATCGGAGAGGCCCCTGAGGCTAAACAAACAGCAAGACAATTCCCTACCAGAGACTAACAGGGAGGGAAGCCGAAGCGATCCAAGGAGCCACTCAAGCAAAAAGTAAGCAATAAAACTAAATAATGGCGATAAATAGCTGGGCAGCCAGGGAGAGCCAGGGAGTGAGCTGGACTACCGTTATGAAGGGAGGCCAACTTCCTGAGAGCTGACAAGGTGAGCTAAGTGGAGGGCAAAGCTCCCACTGGCTGCTCTGAAGAACCCAGCCACACAAAATAAAATAAAAAATAATAATTTAATAAAAAGCAGACAATCCACAGACAGTCATGACTGGCAAACACTCTACTGCCAAACCCCCACCCAAAAAGAAGGGGACTGCTACAGGTTTGTCTTATGACTCCTGCACATGCTTTGTCTGTGATGAAGCATTTGAGGAGGATGAGAGTACCATGAATTGCTCCCTATGTGACTCATATGCCCACTACAAGTGTTTGAGGTTAACCAAAGGTGTAGCCCAGTTTCTTCAATCAACATCACTAAAAACCTCCCAGTTTGCATTTCCACTATTCTGCCCATCCTGCAAGCCCAGACTTGACAAATTTATTGTTTTGCTTGAACAGATGGACACTTTGGAAGCACATCTAGCTTTCCTTGAAGAAAAGGATAAAAATGGAAAAGTGAAGCACCAGTATCCCAGAATTATGACACAGCACAAGAACCCAAGCCACTGGAAATCATTAATCCTGCTAGTAACATCCCCATTCTTGTCAAAGACGCGATTGAATGTGAACAGAACAACACTGTCTTATTTGGACTGGATGACACCAACGAATTCGATGACATCACAAAGGTTCATGACATCACCAGCAACTTCCAGGCATCAACCATCACTCCCGATNTGACATCACAAAGGTTCATGACATCACCAGCAACTTCCAGGCATCACCCATCACTCCCGATGAAATCATCTATGTTTCCCACAACGGCCCCAAATTCAAAAACAGTGACAGATCGGTGGCCCCATGCTTCTGCAGAGTCATTTGCAAGAGTGAAACCAGCAAATGCAAATTCATTTCCACAATAAACTCACTTGCCAAAAGCTGCACAAACCATAGGAAACTTTGTTCGCGGCCTGTCCTGTCCATACTGCAATGTGCCTACACCTGTGAGCTCCACTTGGAGCTCAAAAGATGCCAGGACCAAGGAGAGACTGACCTGTACATAGACTACCGCACTGACTATATCAAACACAAGATCAGTGGCCCAACAACTGCCCCCCAACAACCAAAACTAGGCATGCATGCCCCCAACTTCCTCCAGGTCCACTGCTACAGGCCTAAAATTTAGTTTACTTTATTGTCATTGCACCTCGTACAATGAAATTAAATACCATCCTCAGTGTACATTATGACTATAAAAATAAACACAAACACACATCCTTCACATTCTATACATTGAATTGAAAACCCCTGATATTGCACTATACAGTAGAATTCAATTACTGCCCTGGGATAGAAGCTGTTTTTCAGCCTATTTGTCCTCGTTTTTTTTATCCTGTACTGTCTGCCAGATGGTAATAGTTTATAAAAAGGTGCCCAGGATGAGATGGAACTTTGAGAATGTTTTGAATTTTCTTAAGGTAGCAGGAGTATAAAATTCTTCCAAAGAGAGGAGAAGACAACCCATCTTCTGGGCAATGATGTTAACCCTCTGGAATGCTATCCTATCTGCCACTGTGCAATTGGCAAACCAGACCTGTAGATACTCTCTATGGTGCAGCGGCAAAAGGTCAAAAGCAGTTTTTCATTCAGTTGTTGTTTTCTGAGAAGTCTCAGNCAGTGCTGCAATGTGAGCACCCCAGGTCAGGTCCTCTTTTATGGTAACACCCAGAAACTTAAAACTGCCCTCTTGCTCCACTTGGTCTCCATTGATAAGCAAGGGCTGGATGTCTGTTCTGTTCCTTTTATAGTCCACTATAAGTCTTATTGGTGTTGAGGACCAAGTTACTGTCTCCACACCACAAAAGCAACTGGTCCACCTCATCTGGGTAGGCAGACTCATCCCTCCTGGAGATGAGTCTCACCACTGTTGTATCATCTGCAAATTTAGTAATAGTCTTACTAACGTGAGTGGGAATGCACATAAAAAGTATAGAGTAAGGGACTCAACATGCAACCCTGCGGTGTACCAGTGTTAAGAATAACACTGAAGAGGTATGATTACCTAATCTGACTCTCTGTGAGCGACCAGACAGGAAATCCATAATCCAAAGGCAGATTGAATAAGAAAATCCAAGGTCCAGAAATTTAGACTAATCTATGTGGAAGAAAAAAGCATCCTCACATAGCCCCCTTCCCCCCGGCTGTTCCAGATGAATCAGAGCAGTGTGAAGAGTGATGGCTATAGCATCCTCTGCAGATCTGTTTCTTTTGTATGCAAACTGGTGTTTATTAAATGTATGCAGAAGACCAGAAATGATGTGCCGGCAGATCAATTTCTCAAAGCACTTCATGATGATAGGAGTGAGTGCCACTGGTCTGTAATCACTGAGGTTATTGATAGGGAACTTCATTGGCAGTGGAACAATGGTGGAAGTCTTCAAACGAGATGGAATAGTGGACTGGGATAAAGACGGATTGAAGATCCTGGTAAAGACTCCAGCCAACTGATCAGCACATTCTTTAAGTGCTTGGCCAGAGATACCATCAGGACCAGCAGCCTTTTTAGGGTGCACAGCCCTCAGAATGCTCTTCACCTCCTGTTCCTCCACAATGAGGTGGGGGCTACAATTGTCTGGTGGCTGTATTTTAGCTGTCTCTGATGTCTCCACTTCAAAGTGAGCAAAGAAATGATTCAGCTCCTCTGTCAATGAAGCATCCCCCCTCAGCAGGGATGACATTGGTCAGTTGTTGATTGGTAATTTGTTGAATCCCTCGCCACACCTGCCTCATGTTATTGCTATAAAAATTATCCTCAATCTTCCTCTTATAATCAATCCTGGCCTTCCGAATACCTTTCTTTAGACTAGCTCTGGCAACACTGTATCTTGCCCCATCACCAGATCGAAAGGCCTTGGTCCTGTCACACTGTCAGGATTCTGGCACTTAACCCCATTTAACTCATGAGTCTTGAGCCAAACTTCCAAAACTTCAAAAGGATTTATTGGGAGTTAAAATGTGTGGCATTGCCTAGGTGTAGCCGACTCTGAGACACAT